>MU701055.1:0-19215 GCA_026770625.1 Nicotiana glauca | reverse complement strand
TTTAAAACCTTAGACTGAGATGAAAATATGCACAGTATTGCCAAGACAGTGATACCAATCCTTGAAGGATTCAAATATTCGGCACGAAGTCCAAAACATGATAATCAATCCAGTTCATGATAGTTAATATCTTTATTAGGGTGTCAATTCAATTCAAAGCCATTAGGTAGTGTTTTTATTAAGCGAGACGGACAAAGTCACAATCCCCAATGGTGCTCTACCCTACGCCCGTTATCCGGCGTGCAAGTCACCTCAATACAGTACTATGATGTGCAAGTCCGGGGTTTACAAACCCTCAGGACATCATTTACATGTATTACCCACCTCGATCCGGCGAAGACTCTAGCTCGCGATGCCTTTGCTCCTCGAACTGACCTCCACGTGCGTCCAATCTATCCAAAATCATAAGGAATGCATCATAATATGCTAATGGGACATAACCCAATCGAAAGAACTCGAAAAAAAATACTCAAAAATACAAAATTGGCAAAACTCGAGCCCCGGGCCCACGTCCCGAAAAATTACAAAATTTACATTTCCGGAATCCTCCTCTCGCCACGAGTCCGTACATACCAAGAACTCCCAATTCGGACAATAAATGGTCCCTCAAATCCCAATTTTAAGATTTTTGCTCAAAGCCCTAATTTCTTGATTTTTTGCCATAATCTCATGAATTTTCAGTGCTAAATCCTTGTTTTTACACCATAACAATATTATTCAAGGCTATAAACTCCTACCTGATGGAATCCCCTTCGAATCCTCTCCAAATCGCCCAAAATTGCCTCTTTCCCGAAGTGTAAAATATTTTCAAACTTCTAAAATTCGCTAACACTGACTCCCTTAAACCTTCTGCGCTTTTCGCTTCTGCGGTCCTGCTACCGCTTCTGCGGGACCACTTCTGCGGCCTCTAGACCGCTTCTGCGGTTTCACTTAACCCACACGACCGCTTCTGCGGTCTTAAACCGCTTTTGTGGAAGCCGCTTCTGCGGTTACCTCGACCACTTATGCGGTCTCAACTTAAGAACCCAGGACCGCTTATGCGGTCAAACACCGCTTCTACGGTGTCCGCTCCTGCGGAATTCTTCTGCTTTTGCAGAAATTCCAGCCCTTCCTCCGGACCGCTTTTGCGATCAATCCGCCGCATCAGCAGAACCGCTCCTGCGGTCCTTTTTCCGCAGATGCGGAAATACCAGAAGCTTCAGATGATGCTACAACTTCAAAAATTCCCTTTTAACCATCTGAAATCACCCTGAGGCCCTCGGGACCTCAATCGAAGGCACAAACATGACCTAATACATCATTCAAACTTGATCGAATCATAAAAACGCTATCGTTAACATCAAAATCCTCATTTATCATCAAATCAAAGACTAAATTTTCTTAAAACTTCTGAATTGCACATTCGATCAGAAACCCAACCAAACGACATCCGAATGACCTGAAAATTTGCAGACATATCCAAAATCACCTATCAAAGCTACTGCAACTCTTGGAATTCCATTCCGACCCTCGAATCAAAATCTCACCTATCAACCGGATTTAGCCAAAATTCCAACTTCGCCAAAATAGGCTATCTTCTTCACTGGACCTCCAAAATTACTTCCGATTGCGCTCCTAAGCCTTAAATTATCACCCGGAGCTAAAAGAATCATCAGAATTCAATTCCGAGCCCTCTAACTCATAAGTCAACATCCGATTGACTTTTCAACTTAAGCCTTCTTAAAAGAGACTAAGTGTCTCATTTCCTATCAAAATTACTCCAATTAAATTCTAACGCACGCAATACCAATGATGAAACATAAAGAAATACAATAAGGGGAAAACGGGGCTGTAATACCTGACACGACGGGTCGGGTCGTCGCAGTATCTATACAGTGGTGTCGAGTATGACCGTGAGTCCTAAATTATTAAATTATCGAATTTTTAATTGTTGTTTATGAGGAATTGGTTGAAAATCTTTAATACTGAGCCAGTAATTGTTGAGACTAAGTACGAATTTTATCGTGTCAAGTAGAAATTGTATGAATGTGGTTATAGCTGGATCTCTCTTGCCGGGATAGTTTATTATGATATTTTTCCTCTCTTGCTGGGATTACTTTGTGTTTTGTGTCGAAAAATAAGGGATCGTGTGGCACGCCGACCATGAGATATTATGATTGGGATCGTGTGGCACGTCGACCACGAGATATTATGATTAGGATCGTGTGGCACGCCGACCACGAGATATTATGATTGGGAACGTGTGACACACCGACCACGAGATATTATGATTGGGATCGTGTGGCACACCGACCACGAGATATTATGATTGGGATCGTGTGGCATGCCGACCACGAGATATTATGATCGGGATCGTGTGGCACGTCGACCACGAGATATTATGGATGGGATCTTGTGGCACGCCGACCACGGGATGTTATGAAATGGGAACGTATGGCACGCCGTCCACTTATGAATTAAGAAATGGGATCGTGTGGCGCGCCGACCACTTATATATAAGTTACGGTATTGAGATAGTTTCGTTGTTATATCCGTTGATCTGTTTTCACTGTTTCTTCCCCGAGCATGCTCCTTCCCCTTTTTAGTTGATGTACTCTGTTGTTATTTCCGTAGCCTTTGTGTGTGTGTGTGTGTGTATATATATATATGTCACACCTCCTTTTTCCGAATTACTGTATCGGCCTTTACTACACCCCAGAAAGAGATATAGTAATAAAGGAGTTTTTCCATTTTAAGGACAATCGAAACGGGATTCGTTTTTTATTTAAGATTCAGAGTCACCACTTGGGAGATTTATGGTGTCCCAAGTCACCATTTTGAATCCCGAATCGAGGAAGGGTTTGACTCTGTTTAACAGTCGCGAACCAGAAATCCGAGTAAGGAATTCTGTTAACCCGGAAGAAGGTGTTAGGCATTCCCGAGTCCCGTGGTTCTAGCACGGTCTCTCAACTGTCATATTTGGCTAATTAAATATTTGATTTTAAAACATATTATCCTATTTGTGCATTTTTAGAATTAATTACCGCTTTTGTCAAATTATTTTATTTTAAGAAAGTGAACGTCGTTTAAGGACATATTTTTGGATCACGTCACATGAAATGCACCCGGATCCTCGACACATTCTTATTCGACGTTTTCGGATTTGGACTTGGGTTGCATGAAATGCACACCCGTATTAGGAAGGTAAGATTATTAAAAATCGCGCATAAATCAACTAGCGTGTTATATCTTTTGGGAAGGCCGTGAAATTCGCTAAACGGCCCGTCCCGAATTTCTAATCATTTTTATTAAGTAATTAATAAGGGCCCCGCAATTTGTATTTGGTTTGGTGAGGCTCGTCTCATTTTTATTATTAAAAGGTCAACCTAAAGCAAACTAAAATTTTCTATTCATCATTTGTCTCTAAAAGATAACTAATTTACAATTATAATTTCGGGCCTCGAATTCAACTCCGAATTCAAACAAAAGGGAAGACCCTTTTAGCTTGAACCCGCTACCTAATTCGAAACCCAATTTTATATCATGGTGTTTTAACTTTGCGAGGGCCATGGAAATTCGCTAAATGGCACACCTCGAATTTCTGAGCGCAAACATAGCCTTTGTAGAATTTCACACTTAATCAAAGTAATATTGCCCAAATCATCCAAGTACATGTCTAGTCACAAATTAATGAAAGAAGAATTTATACATTACTCCAAGTGGTGCAAATGATAATCATGAAATTTATAAATATTCCTTCAGCAAAATAGAGAGAACGTCAAAGGATTGGATCTTCATGCTTATAAATAAACCACTACTACTGCTGCTTATTAATAGTTCACTTTGGATCTTGAACTTACAAATCTTTGGATCAATGCCCACAACTATACATCATCAGGATAACTATAATTCAAACCCAAATCTAGCAGTTGTTATTGACAAGGTTATGTATTCAAATATCTGTACTATCGCAAGTTAACTCACTATAGGCGACAAAATCAACAGACAATAGCATGCAACGTTCAAGATAAATATCTATTTAGGAAATATTAGTAACTCATCAACACGGTAATTGCATTCAACGGGATTCACTCACTAAATTTAAAGGTAGCTTCAATCAAGTCATTCATGGAAAATCAAGCAAAATAAAAATCGAGGAGTGGAAAAGGGACCTGTTTGGCCGAACCTCATTCTCAATATCAAATCGACAGATACAAAACTCGGCTCCACCGTTCGATTAAGGACAGCTATCAAGTCGAGCAAAACGGCGAACCAAATCGAAGAGACGAACAAACCTCAAACGCAGAAATTTGGCCAGCAACCTCTTGAATAGGGAAACCAAACGACTTGCCGGAACCTCGACGACGACTTCCAGCGATCTCGAAACTCGCCGAAGAACTCAAACTAATGACTCGAACGGAGCCTCCTTACTGTATGTCGCTCTAACTGGATGCAACTTACATGGCAAATATCACCATATTTAAACAAACAATCAACCACATCTGAAATTTGTCACCAGTGGAGGAGAGGAGACGACACTGATAGAGCTGGTCGTTTAGGACGTGAGGGAGGTCGTGGTCAGAGTTGGAAACGACTGGTTCGTCGCTGGCGGCTGGTCGACGGGGCTGGCTGGACGGTGGAGACCAAAGATGGTTGTTTGGAGCTTGGTGAAGCTGGTGGTTATGGCTGGTTTTTCGCTGCTACGAGGGCTGCTGGGCGTGGAGTTGGACAGTAGTGGTCGTTTGGGTGAGAACGAAGGTGACGATGGAGGAGGCGGGCTGGTCAGTTATGGCGTGTCGTTTGTGTGAGTCTCGTCCAGGAAGAAGATGATTTTGGGGTCCTAGGGTTTTGATGGCTTAGATGATTTTGGGGTCCTAGGGTTTTGATGGCTTTTTGGTCTTAAGAAGAAGAAGCAACAGTGTAATGTGTATATATCTTCTTCTTAACGTGAGCCTCCCCAGGCGTTTTTTTTTTTCCCCTTTTTCAATCTTTTTTTTTAATTGTGTATTGCGTGTGTATTTATAGTGATGGGGTGGGGAGTAGTTTTGGGGGAAAAATATTTTGGGGAAGGTTTTGGGGGAAAAATATTTTGGGGTTGGTTTTGGGGGGAAAATATTTTGGGATTTTCAAATGTTTGGCCAATTTGAATTTAAGACCAAGCTTTTTTCATTTCCCTCTTCTTTTTGTTGTTCTTTTCTTTCTTTAATTAATTAAAAACCTAAACTAAATTCCTAAATTAATTCAAATTGTAAAATTAAGCTAATTATCTAACTATGTAAAAATGAATATTTTTTTTTATTTTTGATTAATAGCACAATTAGCTCAATGTAATTAATTCCTAAATTCAAATTAAACCTAAGGTGGCTTGAAATTAAAATGTGACATTTTTTTATGGTTTTTTTTTCTATGATTTTTTTAAAAATGTAAAAAATGCATGCCATGCAACTAAATTATAAAAAATACCTAAAAATTAATTAAAATTATTTTTGTCTATTTTTTAGGAGTTATTTTCATATAAGGCAAAAATCACGTGCTTACATATGTATATATATATCTGCACAGGTGGTTTTAGGTAGGTCCTGTCTAGCCTCGTCACTACTTCGCCGGGGTTAGGCCAGGCACTTACCAGCACATGGGGTCGGTTGTGCTGATGCTACACTTCTGTGCTTTTTGCACATATTACGGTACCAGAGCAGCTTTTGGACCACAGCAGTAGCTTGTTGACCGGGAGCTGACTTCAGTCCAGGGACTTACGAGGTAGCCTAGCTGGCGTTCGCAGGCCGGAGTCCCTTTCCATGTCTTAGTTTGTTTTCATTGTACCGAGACAGACACTATGTATTTCTTTTTGTTCAGACTTGATTGTAGCACTCTTTAGTAGTCCGTGAGCTAGTGACACAAGATTTTGGGTAGAGATATGTTTTAAACTTCCGCATTTCTTTCAGTAAATTATATTTGAGACTTCCGCTTTATTGTTAGATGTTTTATTGTTGTTAATATTGTCGATGTTCGTTATAGAAGTATTTGATAATTGGCTTGCCTAGCTCCTATTAGTAAGCGTCATCACGACTCCCGATTGTGGGAAATCCGGATCGTGACAGTATATTTTTGCCTATTTTGGTCTTGATGGGTGCATTGATTTGTATTGTAAATAAAAATTACTTGTGGATGTATTAAGTAATTATATGAGTTTGATAATTGTCAAAGCGAAGAAGAGAAGTCTTATTTTGTTTCCTTTTAGATCAAAACTTTCCTTTGGCCATTTACTGAAATTTATCGTATTTGTTCCCACAATCCCCTATTCGTCTATTATTTCTTTTTCTTCTTCTTAATTTTGTTCTTTTGTTTCCTTTTTCTTCTTTTTTGATTGGAGACAAATCAGAGAAGACCAATGACTTTTGAAGCAAATTAGACAAAGGCTTGAACGTCATCCGTGACGACGTCATCAGTGACGTTGTCATAAAACAAAAAAAGAAAGTTCTTTTACTCCTAATTATATGCAATTTCTATTTAAAGCCTTCTCTTTTCTTCTTATTGATTTAGTACTTTATTTGTCTTCTAATTTATTAATAGGAAATACTATATGATAAGATGGATATAAAGAGACAACAACTTAAAAGATCCATTACTTTTATTCTTCTTATTTACTTGCATCAACTAATATTTAAATATTACTACTAGTTTACACTTAAATGCCTAGTACGTAATACTCTAGATACATTATAAGACTAGATAAAGCGAGCATTCTGTTTGTTTTTTTTCTAAGTGTTCTGTTGCCAACGGAATAGTATTCCATCCGCAGATAAGAAATTGGACTATTATAGGCAACATGCTTTTCGTTATATCATATAAAATGGTAGGATGGTACAATATCTACAAAAGAGGACATAAAAAGGATTTACAATGTTACTGCTATCCAGTCAACCATAAGTAACAATTACAATCAGGTATTATTGATGCAATACCCATAAAATTTAAAAAATATGGATCTTCACGCAAAGCAAACCGTCAAGGTATTATTGATGCAATACCCTTAAGCCAAACAGACTATTAAATTGGTACTCTATCTCAACTTGCAAGAGTTTTTACTTCTGTTATCCTTGTTTCTAACATAAATAAGAAATTGCATTTCAATTAGTAAGACTTCTTCTTGATTCTATAAGCAAACTGGTTCAAATATGAAAATTTAGGTTAAATTTTTTCTTCTTTTTTTAGTAAGTAACCACTCCTAATTTTCTAATTTCTTCATTTTTTTTCTTGTTTTTCAACTCTCGTTTTCCTACATAAACAAGCAGACGCACGTGGATTTTAAGTATAGAAAAAAGCAAAACGAGGAAAATTACAGAAGTCGCCGAATACATCTAAACAAAGGTAAAAATCTTTTTCATGGCTCAGAGATGCTGCACGGATGCTTCACCAAATTAATTGACTTATGTCACAAATTGAATAATCTCTTTTACTGAACCAGTGTACATGTTGTTTCACAGCTAACGGAGCAAGAATAGCAGCCTGTACAGCTGAAGCTAGCTGCAATAGCATACTTTGATTGACAAACCAGAGGTAACAAATAACAAGGATTCAATGCTAACCTATTGTATAATCTGAACCCATATAATGAATCTGTTATCTTGGTTGTCATGCTATCTGCTTTTCTAATATGTCCGGTAATCATGTAATTCCTTAGAAATCTCATTGTGTTTAGGTTTGAGTTGATTTCTGTTAGCCTCTATGTTGTGCTTATTTAGTAAGTACTTTTGAATCTTTGCATATGTTTCATCTGAAGGAGTTTCATGCCTCTACTGCTGTGTGCTGAATTTGGTAGAAAATCAGAGGAACCAAAATTTGGTAGCTTTTCTTATTAGAACCTGATGCAGCCTCTTGAAAATTTTTGCTTAATCTTGAGGTTTTTTCCTCTAATTTGCTGATTTCCTCTCTAGCATTTCTGTTAGAAAAATATAACAGAATATAAGAACGAAATAATTAGGCTTTGATAGTGTAGTCACTGTCCTTAAGGAATTTAAGCCTCCCAATTCCGTTGCTGCAGGGATTATGGCAGAATTCCTCCAGGATTTTACAAAGCCCCTAAAATTCGAGCACCAGCAATTAACTCGAATTTCCACTTGAACAAATTTTGTGAATTGAAGATAGTAGAAAAGAAGAAGATATTTTGTTGCTTTTTCTAATGATTTTATTTTGGAGAGGCAAATGGTATTTATAAACCCTTTAGGTGTCTGTTAGGACTAACAGACTCAACCTTTGCCAATAGGTACCTTTTAAAAATAGAAAGTCACCTCTTTTCAAAATCAAAACCTTTGCCAATAGGCACCTTTTAAAATAAAAAGTCACCTCTTTTCAAAAACTCCCATCAAAACACTAACTAATATAATAATCCCCTACTTAGTTAGTGATTGATGTTGTTTATAAGATTCATGCGTATAGTAGGTATCTTTCGATTTAAATCTACTACTTGTATAAACTATTCAAGACCTTGTCGAAATTGATGGTTAGATTAAGTTCTATTAAACCACAATTCCTATTTGATAAGATGGAAAAGCTTTATACACATAAATCGTACCAACTTCACAATTTGTTCACCGTAAGTTTTAGCACCCAATTATGGCCTTGTGCTACTTCCTGAATTCATAAACACTTATCAAGTTTTGTATACCAAACTTTGATCGAAGCGGTACCACTTCTTGTGTTTACATAGGTGAAGATTTAACCAAATCCTTAACACGGACTTCTTTAGTTCCTAAACCGAACTCTGCTTCTTCACTAAGAGTATTTTATACTCATACTCCTTTTCTAGGTACTAATTTTCAGTACCTGCTATCCGTCACAACTATAACTTGTTATTACCTTTTAAACATTTAATATTGTTGAACAATAAGAAAGGTAAAGTTCCTGTTACTAGTGACAAATTTAAATTACCTTAGACCCATAGCACTTGTTGTGCTTATTATCATATCCCTCGCGAGTCCTTTAGTGAATGGGTCAGCAAGGTTGTCTTTAGACTTGATGTACACAACAGTAAAAATTCCATCCGAAATTAATTGTCTTATGTACTCATGTCTTAAAGCAATATGTCTAGGATTTCCATTGTATATTTTGCTAAATGCCTTAGACATAGTTGCTTCACTATCACAGTGCAAGAGAACAGCTGGCATTGGTTGTGGCCACAACTTTATATCTAACAACAAATTTCTCAGCCATTCTGCTTCTCTTCCTGCAGCTGCTAAAGCAATAAACTCAGATTCCATTGTGGAATGAGTAATACACGTCTGTTTCTTAGAAGCCCACGAAATTGCTCCTCCACCTAAAGTGAATATCCACCCAGACGTTGACTTGTTATCACCAACACTAGTTATCCAACTAGCATCACAATATCCTTCTAACACTGAAGGAAATCTGTTATAATACAAGGCAAAAGTTTTTGTCTTTTTCAGATAACCAAGTACCCTTACTATACCTTTCCAGTGATCACCACTTGGGTTGTGAGTATACCTTGACAATTTACAAACCGCAAAGGTAATATCTGGCCTAGTACAATGCATAGCATACATTAAACTACCAATTGCACTAGCATAGTCTAATTGACTAACAGATCTTCCGGGGTTCTCAACCATCTTGCTAGAAGCATCAAACGGAGTATTAAATTCTTTAATACCCAAATAATTAAATTTGGAAAGAACCTTGTCAATATAATGAGACTGACATAAGGCAAAACCCCCACTATGTCTTTTAACTTTTACACCTAAGATAGTATCAACTTCTCCCAAATCTTTCATTTTGAATTGAGAAGTTAAATACTTCTTAGTTTCATTTATGCCTTGTATGTTAGTTCCTATGATTAGCATGTCATCAACATAAAGACATACTATCACTCCATATTCCTTTGTGAATTTGGAATAAATGCATTTATCTGCTCCGTTATGTTTAAAACCATTTGATAATATAAAACTATCAAATTTTTCATGCCATTATTTTGGAGCTTGTTTTAATCCATACAAGGACTTAACTAATTTACAAACTTTTTTCTCATTTCCAGGAAGCACAAACCCTTCGGGTTGCTCCATATAAATTTCTTCATCAAGATCACCATTTAAGAATGTCGTCTTAACATCCATTTGATGGATATTTAGATTATATATTGATGCCAAAGCAAATAATACTCTTATTGAGGTAATCCTGGCCACATGAGCATATGTGTCAAAATAATCTACTCCTGCCTTTTGTCTAAATTCCTTGGCTACTAGTCTAGCTTTAAATGTTTGTAGAGAACCATCAGTATTGTATTTTCTTCTAAAAACCCATTTACACCCAATAGGTTTAGTATTAGAAGGTAAATCTGCCAATACCCATGTACCATTTGATAAAAGAGAATCCATTTCATCATTTACAGCTTCTTTCCAGAAAGAAGAATCCCGCGAAGCCATAGCCTCACTATAGGTTTTAGGATCCTCTTCTAAATTTAAAATAATGGGTATTTTATTTAATACTTCATCTCTACTTCCTTCTACCAAAAAGACTAGTGCTTGAGAAGAAATAAAATCAGAACCTATACTTTTTTCTTTTCTAACTCTTTGACTTTTTCTTGGTTCTACAGGAGATGCAATTGCCTTTCTTTTATTGTTAGAAGAAGAACTAGGTTCTGCATAATTTTCTTGAGTTACTGCATTATCACCAATGATTGTTGCATTATCATCTTGTTTAGTAATTTCTGTGTCCTCTTGTGAATTATTAGAATCACCAATGAACTTTGTTTCCAAGAACTCAACATCTTTAGATTCCACAATATACTTAGACTCAATGTTCAATAATCTGTATGCCTTTGAGTTCTCAGCATATCCTACAAATATGCTTTTAATTCCTCTAGGTCCTAATTTAGTCCTTTTAGGATCTGGAATTCTATAATAGGCTAAACAGCCCCATGCCCTTAAGAAATTTAGGTTAGGCTTTCTTCCTTTCCATAATTCATATGGTGAAACCTTAAATTTCTTTAAAGGAACTCTATTATGCACAAAACAAGCCGTTAACAAAGCTTCCCCCCACAAATTCGTTGGTAACTTTGCATGTAAAAGCAGGGCATTAACCATATCTACTAACGTTCTATTTTTTCTTTCAGCAAGACCATTTTGTTGTGGGGTATGCGGTGCACTAACTTGGTGAATCAAACCATTTTCTTCACAAAATACAGAAAAATTCATTGGAAAGATATTCGCCTCCTCGATCACTATGTAGGATTTTAATCTTCTTTTCCAATTGATTTTCAACCAATATTTTGTAATTCTTAAACATATCAAATGCTTGATATTTTGTTTTCATTAAGTAAACATGTGTATATCTAGAATTATCATCTATAAAAGTAATAAAGTATCTATTTCCACCTCTAGTTAAATGACCATTCAATTCACATATATCGGAATGTACAAGTTCAAGTAGATTACTTGTTCTTTCATTTTTTGGAAAAGATTTCTTAGTCATCTTAGCTTGTATGTAAATTTCACATTTTTTATCATTATTCTCAACAACAGGAATTAATTTATTTTTAGACATAAACTTAACATATCAAAAATTAACATGTGAAAGTCTAGCATGCCATAAATTAATAGATGACTCAATCATATAAGCACAAACTTCAACTTTACTTAATTTCAACATGCCCTAACAAGAGTAGCCTTGTCCTACAAATACACCATTCTTAGAGAAAATAATCTTTTCTGCCTCTATAATAGTTTTGAGGCCTTTCTTACTTAATAAACTTGCAGAAATTAAATTCTTCCTAACATCAGGTACATGATAAACATTAATTAAAATCAACTTCTTTCCCGAAGTGAATTGTAGTTCAACTGTTCCTTTTCCAAAGACCTTGGCGGTATCATGATTTCCCATTAAAACCTTTTCATCACTTGTTGCAAATTCATAATGTTTGAAGAACTATTATCATTGCTTACATGAACTGTAGCACCGGAATCATACCACCAATCTGCAGATTTCATAATTGCTGCCATGTTGCATTCAGTTACCATACTCAGATTCAAGTTGGTAAAGGCAGAAATCATAGCAACGATATCCAAAGAAGAAGCTTGTTGTTGTTCAACATTATTTACCCTCTTCTGTCCAGCATTTTCTTCATTTTTCTGTCTCTTACGAAACCTGCAATCTCTCTTAAAATGACCCATTTTTCCGCAAGTATAACACGGACCTTTCTTAATGTTAGAAGAATTTTCCTTCGGAGCAGCCTCAAACTTTCTCTTCTTTCCAGCCTTGTTTCCAGATTTTCCTGAGTTGTTTGCCTTACTAGACTCAACATAATTCACCTTTGAACTAGTTTCCGCAGCATATTTATTTTCACGTTTTCGTGACTCTTCTTCAATCCGAATATGCTTTGTCAACTGGTCCACATTAAAGTCTTTGGAAGAATGTAATAATTTCTTCCTATAGTCATTCCAAGTGGCCAGTAATTTTGCAAGTATAGCAGCCACTTGAAGAGATTCAGAAACATCGACTTTAAAATCTTTGAGTCTAGATATCAAAACCAACAACTCATCAACCCGTTCCATGACAGATTTCCCATCTACCATTTGAAATTCAAAAAATTTCATTCCAAGGAATCTGTCCGTTCCTTGCTTCACACCAGTATATTTCTGTTCCAAGGCTTTCCAGATTCCTTGTGGTGATTAGTAAGGACGGAACAAATCATATAAACGATCAGAAAGTGAGTTTAAAATAAAATCTCTACAGCGCACCTCATCATCTTCAAGTTTTTTTTCGTGCCACCTTAATTTCATCAGAGTCTTCAGCAGTAGGTTCTGGCATTGCAGTAAGATCAGAACTCAGCAGATATGCTATTCCTAACTCCCTGAGAAAGAACAGCAATTTGTCTTTCCAGCGGGTGAAATTTGAGCCATCAAATCGATCCAGTTTGAACACTTCGAACATATTGTTGAAATCAGAATCACTACCAGAAGCCTCCATTGCAGTGTTGTTAAATTCCTTAAGATTGTTAGAAAAATATAACAGAATATAGGAACGAAATAATTAGGCTTTAATAGTGTAGTCACTGTCCTTAAGGAATTTAAGCCTCCCATTTCCGTTCTTGCAGGGATTATGGTAGAATTCCTCCAGGATTTTACAAAGCCCTTGAAATTCGAGCACCAGCAATTAACTCAAATTTTCACTTGAACAAATTTTGTGAATTGAAGATAGCAGAAAAGAAGAAGATATTTTGTTGCTTTTTCTGATGATTTTGTTTTGGAGAGGCAAATGGTATTTATAAGCCCTTTAGGTGTCTGTTAGGACTAACAGACTCAACCTTTGCCAATAGGTACCTTTTAAAAATAGGAAGTCACCTCTTTTCAAAATCAATACCTTTGCCAATAGGCACCTTTTAAAATAAAAAGTCACCTCTTTTCAAAAACTCCCATCAAAACACTAACTAATATAATAATTTCTCCCTATTAAGTTCAAAGAAAGTAATGTGATATGCTTTTCAGTATTTAAGCACTGCCATCTTTTTGATAATAGAAGTAATAGGTCTGTTGTAACATGGAGTAGAACAAATTCCCTCATTCTCCTCCTTCTATTTGCTTCTTTGTTTTATTGTATATCTTTTTGCTTTTTTTGGTTCTTTCTTTTCTTTGTTTATTTGTCGCTTTGGTTTATGTTTACATATTCTTCATAAGTTAAAAAGTGTGATTAAGTGACTATTATTCTTTTGATTTTCATATAGTGGTTATGAACTAGTTTTTGCATTTTGATATTGTGATGTTATCTTATATCGTCTTTTCTAGCCATGCCAATTGATAAATCTTGGATTAGCAAACCACGAAATACACTTGAATACGCGGATGGGCTTAGAAAATTTCTAGATTTTGCTTTTGAGTATGGGTCTATTGATGGGCGTGTAATTAAGTGTCCGTATCCGAAATGTGATTTTAACAAGTGGCAAAGAAGAAATGTAGTTGAAGAACACCTGATTTGTAAGCCTTTTCCAAAAAAATTATAAAGTTTGGTATTTGCATGGTGAAGAATCAAATCCAACTATGCCACAAACATTTCAGAGCACACATGTCATAGAAGAAACTCTGCAGCCCCAAGATCCAATGGTAACCATGATTAACGATGCATTTGGGTTCATAGGGAACAATGTCAATGAGCCTGGTATGTCTTGTGAGCCAATGAATAGTGAAGAAACATTTAATGAAGGGCATAATGAAGAATATGCACAATTCTATGAGCTGGTAGAAGATGGCAATCAACCATTATATGAAGGGTGCGCGAAGTATTCCAAATTGTCCTTTCTAGTCAAATTGTGTCATATCAAGTGTTTGTGTCGAATGACTGACAAAGCGATGAGTATGATATTGGAATTGTTAAAAGATGCCTTTGAAGATGCCAAGATTCCAGTTTCTTTTTATGAGGCCAAAAAAACCATCAACAAACTTGGTCTTAACTATACCAAGATCCATGCTTTCCCAAATGATTATATGTTATATATTGGGAAGATGAAGGCTTACAAGAATGCAAAAAGTGCAAGACATCTAGGTGGAAGGACAATAAAATGAAGCATCCGCAAAGATTTTGCGCTACTTTCCACTAAAGCCAAGGCTACAGAGATTGTTTATGTACTCTAAAACTGCCGAGTCTAGGAGATGGCATTCTTTGGCGGGTAACCAAGATGGATTGATGAGGCATCCAAGGGATTCTCAAGCATGGAAAGAATTTGGCTTGCTTCATCTTGAATTTGCTGTAGATCCTCGAAATGTACGACTAGGCCTAGCTAGTGACGGTTTTAATCCTTTTGGAGCAATGGCAACAAACTATAGTATTTGGCCTGTTGTTCTTATTCCATACAATCGTCCTCCTTGGGAGTGCATGAAACAAACTTCATTCATTATTTCAATGATCATTCCAGGAAAATAAATGCCCGGCAATGACATTGAAATTTGTGACTAACACATTTTACATTCTTATTTCAGATTGTTAATCCAGACATTTCAAATACTATGTCTGATGAACTAAGGTTTTTAGCAGATGGTCCAGCACCATATGCTAGAAGGTTTACATCATTTAATATCAATGGGTTCAAATTTCGGACAACAACTCGAGAGCATGGGTTGAAAACGCAAAACAGTGGGGTTTTTTCGACTTCGACCGTATCTTGTATTGCTAGTGTTGCTGATGGAAACCTGAGGCAAGCAGATTTGCCATATTATGGCAAATTAGAAGACATCATTGAGCAACTACTATCGATTTAGGGTTATACTATTTAAGTGTAAATGGGCTGACACAACTAGGGATAGAGGGTTTAGAGTGGATGCATGGGGATTTTCTTTGGTTAATTTTTCACAATTGATTCACATTGGTGATCGTGAAGAGCATGATCCATATATTGACGCTTCACAAGCTCAAATGGTATATTATGTGGATGATGAGGTGAATAAAGGATGGAGTACTGTTGTTCAGTTGAAACCAAGAGACTTGTATGAAATGGGAGAAGGAGAGATTGAAGTTCCTGAGAATGAGCCATTTCCATGTAAACCTTACTTTCTGCTACCCGAGTCGAGTCTTTTTGTTTTGGATTTCGGTGTGCAACTTCTTAGTGTTGTTGATGTTCCATTCTGCTGCTGAGGTGTGTCCAAGGCTGCAAATATTATATAATCAGTTGAACAAAGTTACTGTGTTGAGCTTTTTTGGGCTTGTAGTTCTATATAATTTTGTCTTTGTAATGTTTTTCATAATGAGAAACTAATGGCTTGGTATTAGTTGCCTGGGAAGCAGTAATTATGTTGTTTGATGTTCTATAGTTAGTTAACAAGGTATCATATAACAAATTATCATACAAATTGCATGATTTGACTCAAAATAGCTCAATTTAGCATCAGAAGCAGTAGTTGGGTTGAAAGGCTTCCTACTGCTATTGAGTCAAACCAGTAGGTAAATCTTGAAGCAGACATATTCCTTGATTCCTCCCTTCTTTCCATCACTCCTTTATTTATTTCTTATTCTTTTTATTTTTTATATTAAGCATATAGTTGATCGGTTTGTATGTACCTCGACTAATTCATCGAGTACATATAATCCAATAGATCAAGACTTAAACAAATGGAAACAAAATCACCTAACTTTTATTGCATAATCTGGAAGTGCATTTTTTAAGATCTTACATTTCTTATCATATATTTAACTCAAATTTAGGCATAGAACAATAAGCTGGCACTCTAGCAAAACATCTAAGTAGCTATGGCTGGTAATACATTCAGGCTCTGGAGTAACCTCTGCTACAGAGTAGCCATTAGTTTCAGGGTGGTGCTTGTCAAGCATTTAATCACTTTGTTCCAGATGCATGTATATATGTAGAGCTGTTGGGGTCCTAACTAATCACTTTGTTCAATCATGTATATATGTAGAGATGCCAAAACAAAATCGGAGAAAAACATATTCAAATCATTCAAAGGGAGCTCTTCACTTGCTCCAGAGCAGTCATCACATGCTCAGTCTCAGGCTCAAGCTTCATATTCATCTTCTGATCGAGACTCTTTACGTCATACACAACCCATCATTCCATCTTCATCAACTAATAGAGTCTCGTCACAAAATGGCATTCCATCTTCATTATCTGATGGAGTCTCTTCACAACCAACTACACGTAGACGTAGACGAGTTACAGATGACTCGGAGCATAATTGTGTTGTCTATGTTATAGGTAAATATGAATTATAAATGATTTTGTTTTCCTCGATTAATAATTTTTATATGTTATTTATTTTGTTGCAGATGAATGTCAAGTGACAAATTCTATTAGGTTGAAGGTTCAGGATGTCCATAACTTGGAGAATGGATCGCGTATAATTGTGGAATGTGATGAGTTTTCTCAACATATTGGAAAATCAACCGACCTTCTTGCAGGATTTTTGGGGCAGCTTGCTACAAATCCTCGATACTTTCCTATTGGCTTCGAGAATTGGGCATCCATGCCTAAACCTTTTGTGAACCGTGATTTTAATGATTTCGTAATGGTAATGCCTTTTAATTCTTTTGCTTTGTTTGTATGTTATAGTTCTCTCAGCAGTAAACTAACATATATTATTTTTTTAAAGTCACGGTTTTCCTTTACGAGTGATCCGCAAGAGGTAAAAGGTTGGATTAACAATTCACTTAACAAAAAGTGGAAGGAATTCAGGTTTAAACTATATCATGAGGCTGAGGATCCATTGTTGAGTAAAGAGGATATCATCACGAATGTTCCAGAAGGCATTCCCATGGACCAATGAGCATTGTATGTGTGACGACTCGGCCTGTTGTCACGTGAGTTACCGCCCCGTTTTCCCCATATTATGTTGTTCTATGTTTCAATATCAGTATTTGAGTTGATCGGATAGAATTGATTTGGTTTTAGTTGGAAATGAGGCACATAGTCTCTTAGAAGGGAGCTTGTTTTGGAAAAGTCAACTGGAAGTTGACTATGTGGTTAGAGGTCTCGGATGTGAATTACGGTGGTTTGGTTAGTTTCGGGGGATGATTAGTGACTTAGGAGTGCGATCGGAATTATTTTTGGAGGCTCGGTGTAGAATTAGGCTTGAATTGGCGAAGTTTGAATTTTGGCAAATCCCGGTTGATAGGCGAGATTTTGATCTGAGGGTCAGAATGGAATTCCGAGAGTTGCAGTAGCTTCGTTAGGTAATTTTGGATATGTCTGCAAATTTTCAGGTCATTCGGATGTCGTTTGGTTGGGTTTTTGATCGAATGTGAGTTTCGGAAGTTTTAAGAAAACTTAGGCCTTGATTTGATGATATTTGAGGATTTTGATGTTAATGATAGTGTTTTTATTATTCGAGCAAGTTTGAATAAGGTAATAGAACATATTTGTGCTTTTGGTTGAGGTCCCGGGGGCCTCGGGGTAATTTCGGAAGGCTATCGGGAGGTTTGGAGTTTCATAATTGCAGCAGAAAAATTGCAGACCATATTTGCTCTATGCGATCGCAGAGAGTGTCATGCGATCCCATAGAAGGAATTTTGAGGGGTGATTGGTTGTTATATGTGATCGCAATGTGTGTCATGCGATCGCACAGTGTAAATTTTGGCCAGATATTTTGGTAAATATTGTCCTATGCGATCGCGTGAGAGTGTGTGCGATCGCATAGAGTATTTTGGGATGTCATTGCGTTCGTGTAGGATTTGTTGCATTCGCATAAGGTAATTTTGGGAGATTGATTTTGGTGCTATGCGATTGCAATGGACTGTATGCGATCGCATAGAGTAAAGCACCTGGGCAGAAGGGTTTTTAATAATATTTTATCCGCGAGCCTATGTTATTTTCCTCCATTTGTTGAGCGATTTTGGAGCTTGGGAGAGCGAATTGAAGAGGGATTCAAAGAGAATCGATTGGAGGTAATATTTTCGAACTTAAACCTCGTATTTATTGTGAAATCTACCTAGAAATTCAAGAGATTAAGCCTAAAATTGAAGAAACTAGGGCTTGAGTTTTTGATATTTCAAATTGGGATTTGATAGGTCATTTGAGCTCGGATTTGGGAGTTCTTGGTATGCACGGACTAGTGGCAAGACGAGGAATCCGGTAATGTAAGTTTCATAATTTTTTGAGAAGCGGGCCCGGGGCTCGGGTTTTGGTAGTTTTGAGATTTTTGCTATATTTTGACTATTTTCGGTTGGGTGTTGTCCTATTGGTATAATGTGATGTATTCGCTATGTTTTTGGTTAGATTCGACGTGCGTGGAGGCCGATTTGAGGGGCA
Organism: Nicotiana glauca; assembly: GCA_026770625.1. Lineage (NCBI taxonomy): Eukaryota > Viridiplantae > Streptophyta > Magnoliopsida > Solanales > Solanaceae > Nicotiana > Nicotiana glauca. The sequence continues at coordinate 482 of MU701055.1, read as the reverse complement.
AATGCGTCGCAGGCTTGAGATTTCGCCGGTTCGAGGTGAGTAATACTTGTAAATGATATCCTGAGAGTTTGAAACCCTGGATTTGCACATCATAGTACTGTATTGAGGTGACTTGCATGCCGGATATGAGCGTGGGGTAGAGCACCATTTGGGATTGTGACTTGGTCCATCCCGATTGTTAATTTTGCTGCGTATTTGACTGAAATTACTTGTTATCATCATAATTTGGGCTGATTTCCATGTTTGGGGCCTTGTGCTGACTTGTAAAATCCTTCGAGGGTTGATATTGCTACATAGCATGATATTGCATATCATTTAAATTCAGTCCAAGGTTTAAATGTTGTTTTGCAAACTCAGTCATAATTATAAGCATTGAAAACTTAATTGACATTTTTAAATGTATTTCAGACTGGAAACTTCTATTTTGTAAATGCCCAAGGGGCTTACTATATTATTTTCTGGACTGATTATAAAGTGACTTG
>MU701049.1:53780-67608 GCA_026770625.1 Nicotiana glauca | reverse complement strand
TTCTTCTTCTTGTTTTCCAGATTTTACTCTATGTATTATATATTTTAAATTGTAATAAGGATCCTCCTAGATGCTCGTAACTTGTGACACCCCGGTCGGGCTGTATTGGGCTGTATTCGTATTGATTAGTATCATAAATTCATATTCGAACTGCTGCATAACTGATTAACTGCTTTAAGTGGTGTTCTGAGATGATCTGGCTAGCCTTGTCTTCACGAGAGGCGCCATCACGATCGGGTTTGGGAATTGGGTCGTGACACTCCTTTTTCTAAATGGATTTGGACAATATAATACATTCTCGAATTAAATTAGTAATAGGATATTATAATATATTTTTAAATTATAGTGTTGGTAATAACTGACAATAAAAGAACATAACCGAAATACTATAAATTAGCCGTGTAATCTTTTAGGACATATTTCTTAAACCTACACGTTAGGCCATATGTAATCCTATTGGAAATCATTTTTTGAACACATGCGTTTTTTTGGACCCATATATGCCTATAATCTTAATTATATTTGAACTACAACGATGAGAAGTGTTAGTTACAAAAGTATTGCTAAAGCGTTGAATTTATCTCTTTGTAATAGTGTTTTAGTTGTTTAGACTCCTTAGGACTTCGAAATCATTAAAAAAAATTGCACACTTGGTTAACTTAATGTTAATAAATTTATGTATCTTAAAAGTAATAGGATTACATGATTAAAGATATTTACTTGTTCAATTTTATATGAATTAGACAATCCGAAAGTAATTATACTAATAGGATTCCTAAAGGTAATTATGTAGGATTCCTAACATGTAGTATTATGTCTTAAAATTAATAGGATTATAAGGTTAATATCTAGAATTCCGATTATGTCCTTTTATTATGAGTTATTATCCTTAATTTTATAAGGTTATTTTTGTAAACCAATATTATATTCATGCTTTTATAATAATATAGATATAGATTATTTATTAATCACTTGATTAACTGGTTAATTTTTTATTATCCAATAATTAACCAATTAGCCACATAATTAAGAATTATCTCAAATTACTTAAAATACTACTCACTTTTAACATACTTTATATACCTTACTATCATGGTCATGTGGTACCTTGCATGGTACTAGTACGTAAATACCGAGTATTAACGCTCGGTCCGTATTTTATTTCAACATGCCAAACTTGGACGAAAATTCATTTTCTTTGACTTGCTTCCCTCTCACCTTCACGAATTTACTCATCACTTATTTGAAATAGCATAATCCTTATAATCTTCAAATAATCTTTTCCTTGGACTGATGTCAATTAGCTTACGACAAATTCAACGTGCAATACTATAGGATGCAACTTTGTCGTAATTTAATACCGTAAAGAGTAACATCATCGTAATATAATATTGCAGGACGTAATATTATCATGATATAACACTGTGGGGCGTAACACCAGAAAATCCTAGGATGTTCAGGTGCCACCTTATTTTTTGGGATTATGTGTTGGAATTTGGACTTACGTTAATTAGTTATAGCCTGAAAGGATAGTGACGTGACCCAAGTGGTAGATAAATAAAATGCCTAATATTTAATATTATGTGTATAGATAAGTGAGGCCCAATAATTATTGGCCTGTGATGGGTAGACACTCTTTATAAATAGAGGTCAACCCCCTTTTCCCTAGCTATTAGAAAACCCTAGCGTATTCTGGCTCTTGAATACGTGGTAAAGGTAGACGTCCCATCAGTCAAGTTCTCCGGGCTATGAGAGCGCATAGCTAGTGGATTGTGGAAGTTGGTCTCAGGCTTAATCGCCGTTAGCTGTCCCTGCTGAATCCATGGAGTTTAACGGTACGCTTCCTAAGACTCTAACTCTAGATTGATTGTGTAATTGTGTCTTAATCTCTACTATGGCTACGAATTAATTATCTTAGAGTTGGTATCAGATTAGGGATTAAAATCAATAGAATTAATCTTGAATTTCGTAATATTGACGTACTTCTTTCAACTTTCGAACAACAGTACAACACAACGAAATTTGGTTTACTTTGTCGTTGTTTTAGGCGAACTTCTCGTCGACGGCAGAGGTGCATCTACTATTTTTTTTTTGTATGATAACTTTTAATCGATTGTGATTGAAATTAGAATATTAGAATCATCAATAAGAAAAGGGTTAGGAAGAGATAAATAGGTGACGGCGGCAAAAGTGGGTTTAACCACTGGATTGACAAAACCAGAGAATCTTTCCTTTCCCTTGGTTAATTATTGGATAAAACCAATAAGACAACATTAAAATTGAGAGGGATTCTGGTACTATGCTTTGAAATTGGTCAATTCAATTTGAAAGAATTAATTAAAGTCCAAAGGTTTTTTTGTTTACCGTTGTTGCGGAAAGCATCATACCTATTTCTCTTTATTTTTGTTTACACTTTATTAACCTACTTTGTCCCTAGATCCCTTCAGTTAATTTTGCAATTGTTGAATGATGGTTGTTGCTTTTACCAGTTGGTTTGCCTATGGATTAACTTTTCTAGTTCAAGATTACGTTTGTCACTTGTATGTCGAACGTAACGTGTCTGAAATTTCTTTTACGTACTTTGCTGATGTGGTCAGAGAATGGATTTAAAATTAATAAAATAAAATAAATGATATGGGTGTTCCGCATGCATTAACATGTATAGCTAAGAAACTGTGATTAATAAATAGTGTCACCAAAGTGGTCTATTTATTTGGGGTCATTGAAAAGTTCTTAATATTATATACATGTGAGATCATTTAATATATGGATTGAGAATTATGATTAATAGATAGTTTCCTCCAAAGTGGTCTGTTTATTTGAGTCATTGAAATATTCTCAATGCACATATATAAATTGTCCTTAATAGAGTGTACGCTAGTGTTGGAAGTTTACCTTTTTGATACTAGTGACACTAAATTAATTTATGAGATAAGATATTATATTTCAACCCAAAGGATGAAGCTTAGTATCTTGGATTCTCATGTATATATATATAAATTAAATGAATAAGGATAATTTGATGTAAGAGGAGGTTTTGTGTCTCTTATCTAAAGGAAGGACACAATGTATGCCTTGTACTATTGGATAATAGGGGAAGGCTTTGTATCTCTTGCCTAAAGGTGAGGATGCAATGAATGCCTTGGACTCCATGATTTTTTTTTAAAAAGGGGAGACAGTTGCGTCTTCTACCCAAAGGAGGGGTGTGATGGAAGTCTTTGACTCTTTTGATCTATATATTCTAGCCCATAGTTTTATCTCATTTTTGTGTTGTTTGCTTATAACGTTGTTAACAACATGACTACTCAATTGAATAACATTGAAATTCTAACTAGTAGCAACTACAAGAAGTGAAAACAGGATGTTGAAATAGTGTTAGGCTTGATGGACCTGGACTTTGCATTTACTGAACAGAAACCTGCTGAACTTACATTACAACTACTAGCACTGCTGATGTAAAAGCTAAGTATGAAAAATGGATGAAGGCTAACAAATTAAGCCTTATGATCATGAAGAGATCCATTTAAGGATAATGGAAATGCAAAAGATTTTTTTAGTGTCATTGGACAGAAATTCCTAGAAGCTGATAAAGCTGAGATAGGTAACCTAATTGATTCCCTGTCTACCATAAAGTATGACCTTGTAGGTAGTGTTCGTGATCATATTATGAAATTGGTTAACATTGCTACCAAACCGAACAATTTAGGTGTAACCATTACCGATGATTTTCTTGTTCACCAATCTCTAAGGTCCCTTCCTGAGCAATTTAACCAACTTAAGACAACCTATAATGCCCAAAAAGATAAGTGGAGTGTTGATGAACTTATTACTGTTTGTGTGGTAGAGGAAGGGAGGATCCAAAAGGAGAAAGTTGAGGGTGTAGTGATCTTTGTTCGTTCGTCTAGGTCAACTGATTATCCCTCTTATAAAAGAAAAGGTGGACCCAAATTTCACAAAAAGAAACATGGTCATTCTCATCATCCAGGTAGTAATAATGGACATACTAATAAGTCTAGTGTTAACCAAGGTCAGTCTCATAATTTTCTTGGTCCTCAAGCTGTAATTAAGAAAGAAATCAAGTGTTAGGATTGCAAACAAGTAGGTCATAAGAAAGTTGGTTGTCCTCTGAAAAAGAAATCAAGTAAACTTTTGGCTTTTGTTTGCTTTGAAACTAGTCTTGTTCATGTCCCTTTAGATTCCTGGTGGCTGGATAGTGGTGCAATTGTTCATGTAACCAATGACTTGCAGGATCTAATAAGCAGACGGAAGTCAAAAGAGGATGAAACCAGTGTTGTTGTGGGCAATGTACTCAAGCAAAAGTAGAGTTTATAGGGATATCTATTTTACTTTTTAAGAATAATTCTAGTATTCGTTTAGAAAATACTATTTTTGTACCGTCTATGAGACGGAAATTAGTTTTGGTTTCCCTTTGGAAAAAGCTGGTTATTCATTTCAACAAAATAATGGTATTATTAAAATTTCCTATGATTCAAATGTTGTTGATGATGCTTTTATAAGTGATGGCCTATATTGCTTGAATATATTGAATGAAACTTTTTCTGCAATACATGTTGAAAATATTTCCCACAAAAGGTCTGCTATGAGTAAAACGTCTTACCTGTTATGGCATAGGCGTCTTGGTCATATTTCTAAAGAAAGAATTGAACGATTGATAAAGAAAAATATTTTTCCTGTTCTTGATCCAAAAGATTTTAAAACTTGTATGGATTGTGTTAAGGGTAAAATGACCAAGGTTAAGAGAAAGGGTTCCACTAGGAACTCTGAACTCTTAGAAATAATTCATACCGATATTAGTGGATCTTATGTACCTACTTTGACCAATCATAAGTATTTTATTACTTTTATTGATGACTTTTCAAGGTACTGCTATATATATCTTTTAAAAGAAAAATCTAAAGCACTTGATAAGTTTAAAATATACAAGACTGAAGTTGAAAAATAGCTTGGGAAGTCCATTAAGATAGTGAGGTCTGACTGTGGTGGTGAGTACTATGGAAAATATGATGAGTCTGGTCAATGTATGGGGCCTTTTGCTTTGTTTTTACAAGAATATGGGATAGTAGCACAATATACCATGCCAGGTACTCCTGAGCAGAATGGTGTGGCTGAAAGACGAAATCGTACTCTAATGAAAATGGTGAGAAGTATGATGTCAAGGACTAGCCTGCATGAGTTTCTTTGGGGTGAAGCCTTAAAAACATCTAGCTATATCCGAATAGAGTTCCTACAAAATCTGTCTTGAAAACTCCCTTTGAACTATGGACAAACCGAAAACTTAGCTTGAACCATTTTCACATTTGGGGATGTCCAGCTGAAGTTCGTATTTATTCACCCACAGAAAAGAAAACTGATCCTAAAACTACCAGTTGTTTCTTTATAGGCTATCCTGATCACTCTAAAGGTTTTAGGTTTTTCTGTCCTGGGCGTGGCACTAGAATCGTTGAGTCTATTAATGCAAAGTTTCTTGAGCACGATGTTTGTGATTGTGATTGTTCATATGGTAAGGAAATTGTATTGAAAGAGAAGGAAGTCATTGTCCCTGTCCCTGTACCTGTTGTACATGAAAAGGTGGTAAACCAACCTATTCATGAGGGGGAGAATCAAGGGAACAACGACACAGATCCCATAGTTCCTGAGCAAATTATTCAAAATGAACCACTCCGTAGGTCACAAAGAGAAAGAAGGTCTGCCATATCTAATGATTTTATCGTGTATGTGACTGACAATCTCAGTGATATTGGAGAGCTGACTGATCCTTTATCATATGCTCAAGCTATTTCTTCTCCATTTGTTGATAAATGGCGTGAAGCAATGAAAGATGAAATGCGCTCTATGGAGCACAATGGAGTGTGGGAGTTAGTTGAATTGCCTGTAGGTTTTAGGCCTATTGGTTGCAAATTGGTGTTTAAAATTAAAAGAGACTCCAAGGGAAATATAGACCATTATAAAGCAAGGTTGGTTGCTAAGAGTTATACTCAAAAAAAAGATATTGATTATAAAGAAACATTTTCTCCTGTTTCTTCCAAAGATGCATTTAGAATTGTGATGGCTCTTGTGGCTCATTTTGATTTAGAATTGCACCAGATAGATGTTTGTAACGACCCAGCCGGTCGTTTTTGGAATTTACGCCCCGATCCCCCATTAACTGCTTTTCCTAAGTTCATTTCTGCTATTTTGGTTTGTCGGAACGTTCGGTATTAGAATTCGGAGTGTTTTGGGTCACTTAGTCCCTAAATGAGAGCTTAAGAGTTAGAAAATGGTCCGTAGTCGGAACAGTATGAAGATGACCTCAGAATGGAAATCTGATGGTTCTGTTAGCTCCGTTAGATGATTTCGGGGTTGGGAGCATATTCGAAATGTAATTTGGAGGTTCGTAGCTCATTTAGGCTTGAAATGCCGAAATTTGAATTTTTGGAGTTTCCGGTCCGATAGTGAGTTTTTGATCCGGGGGTCGGATTTGGATTCCGGAAGTTGCTGTAGCTCCGTCATGTCATTTTGGATGTGCGTGCAAAATTTTAGGTCATTCGGGTGAGGTTTGGTTAGGTTTTTGATCGAAAGCGTGTTTGGTTGAAATTTGAAGTAAGTGGCTTGTCTAACTTTGTGTGGGGGACCTTTCCCCTTAGGATTGTTCTTGATATTTGAGTGCCTTGTACGTGAGGTGACGGGTGTGTACTTGAGCCGATTGATGAAAAATCCGGCTTTTGCTTAAGCTGTTATTATTTAGTTTCCTTTCTTACTTGTCTTATCTTACTTGAAGCTTATTACTTGTGCTAGGCTAGGAAAGCATGTTTAACTGACTTAACTGCCTAATTGCTTAAGTTGCTTGATTGTACTACGTGAAGCATGCTAGGCTAGTTCTATCTGCTGCTTTGTCTTTCGTACTTCTTTTCCCTTGGTCTGTTTCTGGCTGTGATTGTTTGCTTATTTTGGGACTACGGGACGGTATCCCGGGAGATCCCCCTGCACTTTTATTTTGGGACTACGGGACGGTATCCCGGGAGACCCCCCTGCACTTTTATTTTAGAACTACGGGACGGTATCCCGGGAGATCTCCCTGCACTTTTATTTTGGGACTACGGGACGGTATCCCGAGAGATCCCCTGCACACAGATGATTGGACTACAGGACGGTATCCCGAAAGATCTTTTGGATATTGATATGAGAGTTGGATTACGGTACGGTATCCTGGGGGATCCATTGGACAGCTGAGGAAAAAGGGCTACAGGACGGTATCCTGGGAGACCCTCGTTGGCATTTTGGCGATTTAGCTATGTTTACTCTGTGTTTTCCATTCTGTCTTAGTATTATTATTATTTCATTGATCTGCCTTATTTCACTGCTGCGTTCATTAGTTTTCGTCAGATTTCTACATTGTTAATACTTTTGCTACTGCATTATTCTTGCCTCAGTAGGGCCCTGACCTTCCTCGTCACTACCCAACCGAGGTTAGGCTTGGCACTTACTGAGTACTGCTGTGGTGTACTCACTCCTCTTCTGCGCATGTTTATCATGTGCAGATCTAGGTACCTCTACGCATGCGTATTATCAGTAGCTGCAAGGAGCATTTAGGAGACTTGAGGTATATCTGCCGGGTCCGCAGACCGGAGAGTCTCCCTCTCACTCTATCTTTTAGTTAGTTAGATGCTATTTTGTTCTTCCTTGTTATAGACTTTCCAGATGATTAGAGCAGTGTTATGTATTACTCTTAACTTGTGTTGCCCGTGGGTTTCCGGGTCTTTGGGATAGTTTCAGAATTTAAAGTGTTAAAGTGTATGTGCCACGCGGCAATTGTATACATTACTCACGTTATTTAGCTTTTGATTATAAATTTCGTAAATGTTGTTACTTACGTAATGTGTTAGTCTTACCTAGCCATGAAGGCTAGGTGCCGTCATGACATGTTCACAATTAGTGAACTAGGGTCGTGACAAGTTGGTATCAGAGCTCTAGGTTCATAGGAGTCACGAGACACAGGCCGGTTTATTAGAGTCTCGCTGATCAGTACGGAGACGTCCGTATTTATCTATGAGAGGCTATGTAACTGTTTAGGAAAATCTTTATTTCTTTTGAATTCCTTGTCGTGCGATATTTTGACACCAATTCTAAACTTTTATCTTCTATTCTCTCACAGATGGTGAGGATACGTGCTACACGAGAGGACCAGGCACCCGCGCCCCCTGCTGCCGCCGTCATGACATGTTCACAATTGGTGAACTAGGGTCGTGACAATGTTAAAACTGCTTTTCTGAATGGGAATCTACGTGAAGAAGTTTACATGGTTCAACCTGAAGCGTTTAAAGAAGCTGGTAAAGAACATCTAGTGTGCAAGCTTAACAAATCTATATATGGGCTTAAACAAGCCTCCAGGCAGTGGTACTTGAAATTTGATGAGATTATTACAAAATTTGGATTTGTGGAAAATAAGCTTGATGAATGTGTTTATCTTAAAATAGATAATGGTAATTTTATTATCATGGTTCTCTATGTTGATGACATTCTGCTTGCCACAAATGATTTGGGCTTGTTGAATGAGACCAAACAATTTTTGTCTAAGTCTTTTGATATGAAAGATCTTGGTGAAGCCTCTTTTGTTCTTGGGATAGAAATTAAAAGAGATAGGTCACGTGGTTTATTGGGTTTATCACAGCGTTCCTACACTGAGAGTGTTCTTAAAACTTTCAATATACAAGACTGTAGACTTTGTATTGCACTTTTTGTAAAAGGAGACAAACTTAGCAAAGATCAATGTTCGAAAAATGAAGTTGAAATGAGAACTATGAAAGATGTGCCATATGCAAGTGTTGTTGGTTGTTTAATGTACATACAGGTTTGTACAAGGCCTGATATTGCATTTGTTATTAACATGTTGGGAAGATTTTCTTCTAATCCTGGATGGGCACATTGGGTGGCTGCAAAGAAAGTGATGAGATATCTACAATGCACCAAAGACTTCATGCTTGTATACAAAAAGGTTGATAATCTAGATCTTCTAGTATATTCAGACTCTGATTTTGCAGGTTGTCAAGACACTATGAAATCGGCTTCTGGGTATATTTTTATGTTGGGTGGAGGTGCTATTTCTTGGAAAAGTGAGAAGCAAAGTATCACTACTACATCTACAATGGAAGCTGAGTTTATTGCTTGTTTTGAGACTGCTTCACATGTTGTTTGAATGAAAAATTTTCTTACTAAATTACAAATTATAGATTTTATATCTAAGCCGGTGACTATTTTTTGTAACAATAGTGCAGCTGTGTTCTTCTCCAAGAATAACAAGAGAACAAGAGACTCTAAGCATGTTAGTCTTAAGTTTCTTAAGGTTAGAGACATGGTAAAAGAAGGTGATATATGTATTAAGCATATTAGCATAGAATCTATGTTGGCTGATCTTTTGACTAAAGGTCTCAGGCCTGTAGTGTTTAATGAACATGCTAAAAATATGGGTATTTTAGAGCATTATGTGCTCTAGTCAGTGGAAGTTACTTTGTAATTGCTGACTGAGATATTGCTTTTGATAAATTCTATTTTTATGCAAGCTTATGTTATTTTGTATCTGTTATGCTTATGACTAACATGATAATTTATTTATTTTTATTTCCAATTGGACATTGCACAAACTCATGATATATTTGAGTCTTGCGGCTTGTTGCCTTGATTATCCCAGGTAAGGCACAAGGGAATCCTCCTGAGGTGATATGATTAAGTGTCACTTGGAGGCTCCTGAGGTGATATGGTTATAATATCACTTGGAGTATTATATCTTTCTAAGAGATGTGAATTATTCACCTTGATTAGAAAGATAAACTGCTTAGCACACATGTTTGATCTATGTTGATGGAAATTCCAGCACATGTGATCGTAGATAGAATTCATACTTTAAAATGGTGTGATGCCTGCTATGATTCATTGTTAGTCTTCTCTATTGAGGCTGAATGGATTGTTATACGGGTCATTCTATCCTTGACTATGAGAGTAGTGTGTCCACTGTAGAGTCTAAAATACTTTTTCAAAAATGATTTTCTTAAAACTCAAATATTTTAAAATTATTTTCTTGTCCTCAATTAACGTTGGCATCCAAGTGGGAGAATGTTAGAATTTGGACTTACGTTAATTAGTTATAGCCTGAAAGGATAGTGACGTGACCCAAGTGGTGGATAAATAAAAGGCCTAATATTAAATATTATGTGTGTAGATAAGTGAGGCCCAATAACTATTGGCCTGTGATGGATAGGCACTCATTATAAATAGAGGCCAACTCCCCTTTCCCTAGCTATTAGAAAATCCTAGCGTATTCTACCTCTTGAATACGTGGTAAAGGTAGACGTCCATCAGTCAAGTTCTCCGGGCTGTGAGAGCGCATAGCTAGTGGATTGTGGAAGTTGGTCTCAGGCTTAATCGCCGTTAGCTATCCCTGCTGAATCCATGGAGTTTAACGGTATGCTTCCTTCGACTCTAACTCTAGATTGATTGTGTAATTATGTCTTAATCTCTGCTATGGCTACGAATTAACTATCTTACATTATGTTCCCGGGACCGGCAAAAAATCCTCTGAGACAAAATACCCAAAACAAGAATACTATTGGAATACTCAAAGGGCTTGGAAATTTCTTTACGAAGTATTTCTAAAAAAACATCGACAAAGTATGAGAAATATACTTTTTTCATCAACAAAAATCCCACTTCCCACTTCCCTTCATTAATCAGATGCTGGATAGATTGGCAGGAAGGTCACACTTTTGCTTCTTAGATGGGTACTTAGGGTACAATCAGATCTCCATTGCCCCTGAAGATAGAGAAAAGTCCTCCTTCACATGCCCATATGGCATTTATGCCTTCAGGAGGATGCCATTTGGCCTATGCAATGCACCCGCCACATTCCAAAGGTGCATGATGGCCATATTCACTGACATGGTAGAAGATATAATGGAGGTGTTCATGGATGACTTCTCAGTGGTGGGGAATTCATTTGAGGAATGCCTAATAAATCTGACGCGTGTGTTGAAACGGTGCATCGAGACGAACTTGGTTCTGAATTGGGAGAAGTGCCATTTCATGGTACAAGAAGGAATAGTCTTGGGGCACCGGGTGTCAAGCAAAGGAATAGAGGTTGATAGAGCAAAGGTTGATATCATAGCAAAGCTGCCTCCACCAACGTCAGTCAAAACTATAAGAAGCTTCCTTGGACATGCTGGTTTCTACCGGAGGTTCATTAAAGACTTCTCCAAAATCGCCAACCCTCTCTGTAAGTTATTAGAGAAATATCACCCTTTTGTATTTTCTGATGAGTGTAGGGTAGCGTTTGAGGAGTTGAAGAAAAGGTTGGTCACAACACCCATCATTATTGCCCCCAACTGGGAGCAACCGTTCGAGTTAATGTGTGATGCTAGTGACTACGCGGTGGGGGCAGTGCTGGGCTAGCGGAAGGACAAATTAATGCACCCAATCTACTATGCTAGTAGGACGCTGAGCGGAGCCCAATTAAACTACACAGTGACGGAGAAGGAGATGCTAGCTGTAGTATTTGCTTTTGACAAATTCCGGTCCTATCTGATAGGATCCAAGGTAATCGTATACACTGACCATGCAGCTCTTAGATATTTAATAGAAAAGAAGGACTCTAAGCCACGCCTGATTCGTTGGGTGTTGCTACTGCAAGAGTTCGATCTTGAAATTCATGACCGCAAGGGCACTAAAAATCAAGTCGCTGATCACTTATCACGACTTGAAGGAGCTGAAAATGTTGTAGAAATGGAAGAAATTCTGGAAACCTTTCCAGATGAGCAGCTGCTCGTTACCACTCATCAGGAAGCGCCATGGTATGCAGATTATGCTAATTACCTGGCCAGTGGTATTGTTCCTCACGACCTATCATCAATCCAGAGGAAAAGATTCTTTCGTGAAAGCCTACTGTATTACTGGGATGAGCCCTACTTGTTTAGAATTTGTATTGATAACATGATCCGGAGATGCGTCCCCGAGATCGAGCAATCTTCTATCTTGCAGGCTTGTCACGCGTCGACGTGTGGCGGTCATTTTGGAGGGATCAGGACAACAGCTAAGGTGCTAGAGGCCAGATTTTTCTGGCCAACGGTGTTTAAAGATGCCCACTTGTGGGTCAAGGGTTGTAATGAATGTCAATGCACCGGGAACATTTCCCGGCGTCACGAGATGCCCATGAACCCAATCCAGGAGGTGGAAGTGATTAATGTCTGGGGGATAGACTTCATGGGTCCCTTCGTCAGCTCCTACGGTAATAAGTACATTCTTGTTGCTGTAGACTATGTGTCCAAATGGGTGGAAGCAGCAGCGTTACCCTCCAATGATGCTAAGGTGGTGGTTGGGTTTCTCAAGAAGAACATATTCACCCGCTTTGGGACACCGCGTGCAATTATAAGCGACGGGGGCACTCATTTCTGCAACAGGGCCTTTGAGAAGTTACTGGCTAAATATGATGTGCGTCATAAGGTGGCTACTCCACACCACCCGCAGACAGTGGACAGGTTGAGGTGTCCAACAGAGAAATCAAAAGCGTATTAACAAAAACAGTGAACGCTACAAGAACTGACTGGTCAAGGAAGCTAGATGATGCACTATGGGCTTACAAGACAGCTTTCAAGACACCAATTGGCATGTCACCATATAAGTTGGTGTTTGGGAAGGCTTGTCATTAATCGGTTGAACTTGAACATAAAGCGTGGTGGGCACTGAAACAACTGAATTTAGACTTAGAATCTGCAAGCGTGACAAGGGTCAATGAATTACATGAGCTAGAAGAGTTCCGGTATTTGGCTTTTGAAAGAACAAGGCTGTATAAGGAGAGAATGAAGCGGTTACATGATCAAAACATCATTGAGCGAAGTGTCAAGTCCGGGGATAAGGTATTGCTCTATAATTCAAGATTGCGGTTGTTCCCGGGTAAGCTAAAGTCAAGGTGGTCCGGACCGTTTCGCGTGTTTGAAATATTTCCATCCGGAGCTGTGGAAGTTGCTGCTGAAGATGACTCTCGCACATTTAGAGTCAATGGTCAGCGGTTGAAATTATATATGGGTATGGACAAGCCTAAGAAGATATCCGAGATACATTTGAATGATCCACAAAATTCGAGTGAACCTTAAATGCACTCATATGAGTCGTGCCGCGACGTTAAATCAGGCGCTACGTGGGAGGCAACCCATGAAATTTTTGTAATTGTAACCTCTATAGTTTAGTTAAAAAAATAGAATAGAATCAGAGAAGCGCATCGACCGCGGTGAAACCGCGGTCAAAACCCCTCTCTGAAGTCATCCACCGTGGTTGTACCGCGACCACGGTCAAACCGCGGTGGATGACCCTCTCTGAACCTTCTCGCTCGCGGTTCGACCGCGACCGCGGCAGAACCGCGGCGAGACCAGACGCGGTGGACCAGGTAAGTTTTTATTTTTTTTTATTTTCAATTTTTCCCCCTTTTATCCCTTTAACCTAAATTATTCCGCTCCACCCCACTAAAAATTCCGCCCCCCTTACTCTTTTCCTCTTCCTTCTCTCTAAAATACCCCCCCAAACCTATCTCTCTCTCCTTATCTTCTTCTTCCTCCTCCATCTTCCTCACACACCAACACTCCATTAAAGCACCTTCAATTCTTCATCTCCTTGACAAATAAGTTTTCTCTCTTTTCTCTCTATTTCTTTCTACTTTAAGTAGTGTATTTTAGTTAATTTGTAGTTTTACTTAAACCCTAGTTAGGATTAGTGTAAAACTTGTAATTTTGCTTTATTTCAAAGTTGCCATTGTTGTAGATGATGTTAATAAAGTTGTTTGGTGCTAAAA
>MU701049.1:7680-24024 GCA_026770625.1 Nicotiana glauca | reverse complement strand
CGGTTACTTTATTTTAATTAATAAATATAGATATCTCATAATTAGTTATAATAAAAAAATTAAAAATATAAATATATAAAAAATAACTATACATTCGAATTGGGTGGGAGTAGTTTCAAGTTGGAGTGTTAAAATTATTTTAAAATAAAAAAACAAAAAATAAAATAAAATTAACTATAATAAAAAACGAAAAAAAAGAAGAAAAACTACCCATTCAAATCGGTGAGTGGTTTCAAGTTGAAGTTTTAAAATATAAAAAAAAAATTACCATTTCAATTCGGGGAGTAGTTTCAAGTTGGAGTATATAATTGTTTTAAAATTTAAAAACAAAAATAAAGCAATAAAAAAAATTTTGATTCAAATTGTGGAGTAGTTTCTTTCTAATATTCTATATTCTATATATATTCTATATATTATTAAAAAGAGAGAATAAAGCTCTCTCCTTATGCCAAGCGGTAGCCTAGAAAAAAACATTATGGAATAATTAGTCAATAACAAAGAAATTATCTATTGAAAATTAACAAAGAAATTAACTACTAAAACATGGGGGAGAGTTGGTTTAGGTTAGTTAATTTCTTTATTTCATTTTTAAAAATCATTTTCTTTTTTATCTTTTGAAATAAAAATTATATCTATTCATTAAAATTCAAACAATATTATTGAGAAAAATATAATAAAATTTTAAAAAAAAATATTTTTAAGAGTAATAAAATATATATCTCCTATTATATTATAAAAAAATAGCAGACAAAAATATTAAACAAGTAATATGCTAATAATCTATCTATATATTATTAAAAGCAAAAGAAAAAGGCACCACATTAATACAAGTGGTAGCTAACCTAGATAAAAGCCATATGACATAATTAGTTAATAACAAAAAAATTATTTATTGCAAATTAACAAAGAAATTAACTACAAAAATATTGGTGAGGGTTGGGTATATCGTATTGACAAATAAAATGACAATTGAAATTTATTAAAGAAATACGGTCTAATAGTATCAAATAAGAATAATTATAATTAAATTTTTTCTTTTTAATATTGACCGCGCATCACGCGGGTACCATTACTAGCTAGGAGAAAACGAAAGAAAATACGTATTTGTTTTGTGACTTGAGAGAAACAAGGACTTCCATTGTTACCAAAGGGAAGAAGGGGAGGGAGAAAGAAGGTGTTCGTTTTGGGGGAAAGATCTAATGAAAAGGGTTCAATATTGGTGCTATCGTCATTTCTTTCTAATTATTTCTTCTTTGTTATCATAAAAATAGCAGAAAATTATAGGAAAAGAAGAATTTAACTTTTATCAAAGGAAATATATATATACATATATATGGTCTTCGAAGAGGTGATTTGAAATTTCTCAAACTTATGTTTTTTTTCTTATTGGAAAGGGTCTATTTGTCTCCGAGTTCTTTCAAATTTTCACCTCTAATGTGTGTCCTCTTTTTTAATTTGCTCCTATCTTTTTCCATCCCTTATCCAGTGTAGCTATTGTTAAGTACAGATAACAATGTAGAACTGAAAAGTCTGCATCACCTTTCAAGTGTTTTCCGCCTTCTCTTCTTCATCACCGTATATATATATATGCAAGGACCAACCGGAAGGAAGCAGAATATGCAGATAAACTGTCCAGTATGTAGTGCTATGTCATTTATTCTACAAGGCACCAAATCCATACTGTCAAGCTACTTTGATACATGAATTGATGCATTTTCTTGGATTTGATGATACTCAACTCATGTCTTTCTTCATTTAGATAGAGATAAAACGCATGGTGAAACAAATAGAAGCTTTTGGTTGCTGCAATTAGAAATTAAGAACAAGAGAAAAAATTGAATAGAGACATATAAAAAGATGAAAGAAATAAATATTAAGGCATTTTCCTTTTTATTCACTCGTTTTCCTTTTCTATTCCTCTTTTTGTTTCCTTTACTTTTTAGCTTTTGTTTATTTTTATTTGATATATCAACCTTATGACACCAAGCGGGAAAACATAGGGATCCAAAATTCATACTCCCTCCGGTCCAAAATAAGTGATTTTTTTGGCTTTTTTTTTTGTGGTCCAAAATAAGTGATTTTTCCAGATTTCAAGAATGAATTAATTATTTTTTTCCTACATTGTCCTTGGAGTAAATAGTATTGGAATACGTGTTAGAAGTGTTTATGTGAGATAATAAAGGTTAATATGGTCAATTTCATTGCTAATTAATGCTAAAAGGTAAATTTCTTAATTTGTGTGAAAACATCCAAAAAATCAATTATTTTGGACCGGAGAGAGTACTAGGGAACAACTAGCGATAAAAAAAGCCTTACATCAAGGAAGAAGAAACATTCTGATTTGGATATCCCCCAGACTTTTACACTCTACTTTTTCCTGCCTTCTTATTCAAATTCAAACATTTTGATTTAAATGGATTATAATTTCATATTTAGTGTGGAATGTTTCTGATATTCTTTTTGTTATAGGATACTACTAAGACAACTATCAAAGAATATTTTATTATATTTTAATTTTGTTTTAGTACCGACTACTGCGCGAAGCACGGACCTATATACTAGTATTAATATATTTGTTGTGCCTATCTATGTGATTTTTGGTGCATTTTCTTTGATAATTATCGTAGCCAATTGCCACTTTCCCGCATAAATAAAAATATAAGTTGAATGGTTGTTCGGCCTTCTCCCCCCCACCTTATAGTCTTTCAATCTTTAGCAATAATAAGGTAAGATAGAAAATGAGAGGAGATTTAGACTTAAGTTATGAATTGCGAGTTACCTTTGTTTGCAACAAATTATTTTGTGATATAAAAATAAATTGCAATCACAAAATAAATATGAAGAAACATAATTTTATTGATAAAATGATTGTGGGTACAATCCTGTTTCTCCATTGATTCTTCTCTCCTGATAATCTCTGTGATTCGAGTGCTGAAGCAGCGTATTTCTCGAATGTAAGGATGATGCAGAGCTCCTGTATGTATTTGATCTCCGGCTTCTTGAACTATTTCATTGTCAAAAAGTATCTGGCCATATTTTGGTCTCTTTGTGAGTATCCCGTGAGTTTATGGAATTTTTTTTTTGTAGAAAATAAAATCTTTATTTAATCATCCCAAAAACACATATACAATTTCATGTCTCCTATCCTTTTTCTGTTTCCTATCTCCACTATATTTCAGTCTATCTTTTCCTTATACATATGTTTCTGTTGCTATCTGTATAACTTTTCTAACCAGCTCATGTTTCCTTTGCTTTTCTTCTTCTTCATTATCTCCAGGCATCTGTATTTGCAGGCAAGTTGAATCTGTTCTAACATCACTTGTGGTCGAGGCACTCTTTTCCTCCATATAGCTTCATTCCTAGCTTTCCATATATGGTATATGACTGCTGCCAGAACTACCCTCGTGAAAGATCTTCCAATTTTCCCTTTTTCAATTCTAGTCATCCTTCTCCATATTCCCGTCACTTCCATGTTTCGTATATTCATCCCAAGCCATTGCAACACTTCAGCCAAGCACATTCTTGAGTATGTGCATTCAAAGAATAGGTGTTCTATGGATTCTGGTCTTCCTTCACATAGCATACAGTCACTATCTTCAGTTATAAATTTTCAGTGTTCTCTCCTTTGTCAGTAACTTCTTCCTCATCACAAGCCAACTGATGAAGCTATGTTTAGGGACATTCATTTTGTTCCATACTTCTCTGCACCAAGGCCATTGATCTAGCTTCCCTCTTCTCCAGTTATAGCCACTCTTAATCGTGTACTTCCCTGTCTTCGATTTCCAACCATTTTCTATGTATCCATTGCCATATATATCACGGATGTCATAAATTTTCCTCTAGTACCAACAGCTATCTGTTGGGGGCCTATGCTTCCACCAATGTTCTTCCTTGAAATATATATGATTGATCCATTTCACCCATAAATTGTTTTCCTTGTTTGCTATATTCCACACGTATTTAACCACTGCAGCTTCATTCCATCTTATACATTCCCTTATGCCCAGCCCTCCTTCCCTTTTTTCGCCTACAAACAAGGTCCCAAGCCATAAGTGGTACCTTGTTTGATATACTTTTTCTAGCCCATAAGTAATTTCTATAGATGGCTGTAATGTCTTTGAGTACCTTTTTAGGGAGAATGAAAATTGTTGCCCATTATGAGCGAATATTAATCAATACAGAATTGATTAGTTGCACTCTCCCTGCATATGCCAAATTCTTTGAGCCCCACGAATGTATTCTTGTACTTAGCCTCTCCACCAATATTTCACAGTCACTTGCCTTCAGTTTCTATGCAGCTATTAGAACTCCCAGGTACCTGAATGGCATGGTCCCTTCTTTGTAGCCTATTATTTCACATATGTTCTCCAAACACTATCTGTCCATGTTTGCACTGTATATATTTGATTTTCCAGCATTTGTACTTAGGCCAGAAGCATTGGTGAAGGTTTGTAATCCCCTCAGCATTAACATGATGCTTTGGTACTCTCCTTTGCAAAACATCAGGACATCATCTGTGAAGCATAGGTGGTTTAGCTTTAACCCTTTACACTTTGTATGGAATGCAAACCCCTCCTGTGTAGCTACCCATTGCATGATTCTAGTAAAGTACTCCATGCATATCACAAAGAGGAGTGGAGAGATTGGATCACCTTGTCTTAGGCCCCCTTTCCCCTTAATACAGCCATACACCTCACCATTTAGAGCAATTGAGTGCTGAGTAGTTGTCATGCATTCCTTTATCCATTTGATGAACTTTACAGGGAAGTTCAAAACATAGAGCATTTCTTCCATGAACCTCCACTCCACAGTATCATAAGCCTTCTTGAGATCAATCTCTATTAGGCAGCTTCTTGTTGATTTCTTCCTGTTATATAGCTTTACCAGGTTATGGCATATTAGAATATTTTGCACTATATTTCTACCTTCCACAAAAGCACTCTGATTTTCCGATATTATAGTTGGTAGCACTCCTTTAAGTCTGTTGCATAGAACCTTCGAGATGATCTTGTAAACTGTATTGCAGCATGCAATTGGTCTGTAATCTCCTACACTATCTGCATGGTTGTTTTTAGGGATCAGTGTTAAGACAGTTCTATTGATACTTTTCAGTATTTTTATGGTATCAAAGAATTCTTTCACACTGTCAATCACATCCTGTTGAACCACTGGCCAGCAGTCTTTGAAAAATTGAGCCCCATATTCATCAGGTCCTGGAGATTTATCTCCACCTATTGCCCAAAGTGCTTCTTTGATCTCCTTTTCTGTAACTGCTGCTTCTAGATGTACTCTTTGCTCCTTCTGTAATACTGGTCCTTTCTTTACTAAGCTGCTGCAAACATGCTTTCTATTTCCTTTGCTTTCCCCTAGTAGCTTTACATAAAAATTAGTGAATGCCTTTGCTATCCCTTCAACCCCAGTTTTCTCATTCCCTTCTACATCCTTAATAANGAGATTTATCTCCACCTATTGCCCAAAGTGCTTCTTTGATCTCCTTTTCTGTAACTGCTGCTTCTAGATGTACTCTTTGCTCCTTCTGTAATACTGGTCCTTTCTTTACTAAGCTGCTGCAAACATGCTTTCTATTTCCTTTGCTTTCCCCTAGTAGCTTTACATAAAAATTAGTGAATGCCTTTGCTATCCCTTCAACCCCAGTTTTCTCATTCCCGTTTACATCCTTAATAAAAAATATCCTATTAACATTCCTTCTAGCTTTGATCACAGTATGAAAATACTTTGTGTTTTGATCCCCCTGTTTTATCCATTGCACTTTGCTTTTCTGCCTAAAAAATTGTTCTCTTGCTGTCTTCCATCTAACAATTTCTTTCATTAGTTGAATCTCCTCTTCAATTAGATCCCAATTCCTAGGATCATTCTGTATCTTCCTTTGGCATTCTATCAATTGTTCCATTGCTGCTTCTGCTCTCTTCTCTACATCTGAGAATCTTTCCTTGTTTACTTTCATTAGTACACTCTTTGTTCTGTATTGTTTCCCTACCAACTGGTACGTCTTTGTGCCATGTATTTCCTTCTTCCATACTTCTTGAACTCTTTTTTGGAATTTTGTAGTATACTCCACATATTGAAGTATCTAAACTGCTTCTTCCTCCTTCCATTCCCTCCTTTCCAGTTAATTATTGCTGGACAGTGATCATAGATGCCTTCATGCATGAAGTGCACCTCTGATGGTGGTAATTCTGTCACCCATTCTGTGTTAACTAATACTCTATCAATTCTGCTATACACCCTGCTATCCCCCCTTGTTTGTTGTTCCACGTGAAGAAAGCACCTGAGTATCTTAGCTCCTTCAACCCACAGGTTTCAATACATTGCCTAAAATCCCTTGTTTCAGCCATAGTGACTCTGCTCCCTATTCTCTCCTCTTTATTCAGCGCACAGTTGAAGTCACCCATCACTGCCCATGCCTCATCCATTGTGGCCCCTATTTGGTTAATGTCTTCCCATAGTCTCCTTCTAGTAGCTTGTTTATTAAATCTATATACCATAGTCAGGTTAAATCTCATTTTGCTACCCTTGTGTTCTACTTTGCAATGTATCATTTGTTCAGTAACTTCCCTTATATCTACATCATACATATGTGGTTTCCACAATAGCCATATCCTACCCCTGGATGTTTATCTAAGTTAGTAACAAACGATCATCCTTGACGAAGATAAAAAGAAGCATTTAGTGCCTTAGCTCTTTTTATCATTGTTTTCAGAAATCCAAACAAACCAACCTTCAAATTGTGGACAAACAGGTTCATTTCTTTCTGTTTGTCTAGATTGTTTAGACCTCTGGCATTCCAAAAGCCAATGCTATCCATTTGGGCTAGGGTCTCCCCCATCCTTTCCTAGTTTAGGACCCCTTTCAGCTTCACCTTCCCCAGGGAAGAGAGGCTTGGCTATCCCAACATTGTTATTGCTTTGATCCCCTAGTGCAGCAAATGAGTTCCCAATGTCAATCTGAGGCTCCCTTATCACTATTCCTCTTCTTTCATAACCTCTTCTGTAGTAGTATTTGTCCTGCCTTTGTCTCATTCCCTGCTCTTTGTTGGAACTTTTCCTCTATAATTTCTTTCCCTTCTGCTTTCTTGCTATTTACTGTTTGTTCTCCATTTCTCTCCTTGCTTTCACCAGTTTTTGTTTCTTCTCCTTGTTCACGTGCCTTATTGTTTTGCTCCTCTTTCATCTGCTTCCTACATTCCTTCAATTCATGCCCATAGTTTTTGGATTTTGTGCACAATATCAGTTTCCATTCAAAATCAACTTCTTGTTCTACAATCAGCCCATGTTCACTTTCAAACATCATTGTATCTGGGAATGCCATATTAATTGGCACTTCCACCAATACTCTAGCGTAGGTTATTCTCTCCTTCATGGTGGTAGCTTTGTCTGGTTTCAATGGATTTCCAATCATTCCAGCTGTCTTAGCTAGCGCTTGTTTTCCCCAATACTTCATGTTTAGCCTAGGAAGTCTAATCCACATTGGTATGTTATCCATGATCTCCTTTTTCAATTCAATATCCTGCTGCCATGGCTTTACAATGACTGGCTTTCTATCGAACATCTGGACTCCTTCCTCTACCACTTTCATTCTACTTTCAACCGTGTGAAATCTGACTAGGAACTTGTGCTACTAAATCTAGTCCTAATTTCCCCCAAATTCTGTTAAAATATCCTTCCATAACACTTTGTGGTGGATTTGGCCCCAGCACATAGCAAACTACTCCAGTTTTCTAAAATTCTACTTCCTCATGAATGTCTTCTGCTGTAATTATCACATTACTATGTTTTGGTGATTCTCTTTTTAGATCTTCACCTTCTTCCAATGGAACAATAGCTACAATTCTGCTCCATGATTTCTTCTCTTGTGTTTGTGTCTCCTTTACTATTCCTTATTCCTCCACCTTATCCGCCCAGGATTGACTACTAGTTCCAGTCCCTTGCATGCTTTCGATTTGAATTTTAACCGGAGTAACTGACGATGTAGTCCCCATTGCTCGCTCCATCTCAAATGGCATTATAATTGTAATTGCGTTTATATTCCTCTATTTCTTCGAGTCCTCTGTCCTAGGAATACCTTTTCTTCCATGATTTTGGTTCAAATTGGTCATCTGACTGCTTTGCCCTCTCCCTCCTGCCTTCGATTTCCTTCCCATTTTCAGCTTTCGCTGAGAGGAAACGTCATTCTAGAGAGAGAATTTTTTTCTATGTCTGCGCGTGGAAATTTTTTTATGGGATTTTTGAGACACCTCTTCAAGGGAATATGTGTCCTTTTATATAGGCGTGAGTTAGACTTTAGGGTAGAGTAACCTCCAAGAAACCCTAATAGACTCCTAGGATTTCTAGAGTCCTATAGTATCTTTAATTTAGGATTTGGCTTGATCCCTTAAATTTTTTATGTCTATAAATGCCCCCTACTTCAAGGTTTGTCGGGGTGTAGGCTTGCCAAACTTTAAGACGAGATTTGAAGTACTCGACAATCGCAACAGATGGTTTTGAAACTTAGAGTTTTTGATTTACAGGAGGAAGAGATGAAGGGCAGAACTGGTCCCACTGAGCGTGCCAATTTGTTTGCAATAAATTATATGTGATACAAAAATAAATTGCAATCACATAATAAATATGAAGAAACATAATTTTATTGATAAAATGATGCTGGTACAATCCTGTTTCTCCCTTGATTCTTCTCTCCTAATAATCTCCATGATTCGAGGGCTGAGGCAGCGTATTTCTCGAATGTAAGGATGATGCAGAGCTCCTGGATGTATTTGATCTCCGGCTTCTTGAACTATTTCATTGTCAAGAAGTATGCGGCCATATTTTGGTCTCTTTGTGAGTATCCCGTGAGTTTATGGAATTTTTTAGACACCTCTTCAAAGGAATATGTGTCCTTTTATATAGGTGTAAGTTAGGTTTTAGGGTAGAGTAACCTCCAAGAAACCCTAATAGACTCCTAGGATTTCTAGAGTCATGTAGTATCTTTAGTTTAGGATTTGGCTTGATCCCTTAAAATTTCGATGTCTACAACCTTATCATGGCCTTCATAGCATTTTTGTGTGATCAGCTTATGACTTATCTTTAATTGGTTGAAAGAGTTTAGGATAAAGGGGAAAAACTTACCCGTACCCGGTGTATACACCAAGCTAATAATTAAATGACATTTGTCATCTTATTTAATTATAAATTAGTAGTATGTAACCATAGTTAACTTCATCTACTTTTTGTAATCTTAAATAATATAAATA
The DNA here is from genome assembly GCA_026770625.1 of Nicotiana glauca. Classification (NCBI taxonomy): domain Eukaryota; kingdom Viridiplantae; phylum Streptophyta; class Magnoliopsida; order Solanales; family Solanaceae; genus Nicotiana; species Nicotiana glauca. The sequence goes on along the minus strand of MU701049.1, from coordinate 14,774 downwards.
TAATAATAATCTTATTAGAATTCTAGCTATTCTATTGTTCCACGACAAATACCGTAAGGGAGCAAATCAAGGCTAACAAATTTCTCATTAATCACCCAACTTATCATTCTTTCTTCTTAAATAAAATTTTGCTACATATACACCCTCATTAATTTTTCTAGGATCTTATAAAGCCAAAAATAGTCTAGCTTCCACCTCTCTACACTAACTTATAGTAGATCATTCAATTCTTTTTTAACATAAAAATTAGCTATAAAATCACAAAACCAATCATTGTTAAAGGCATTCAACAAGGCAGCTTACAATATAATTGTTCTACTAAACTTTAACATGTAGATATTAAGTTAACTACAAGTAAACTTATCTAAAGGAAGAAGCATCCTATAATATTATTCAAGATGTCTAAGAGCTCCTTTACAAATACCATCATATTATATCACCGACTCTATGTTGCTGGGACTCTCCGAAAATATGGCCGGATACGTGTCGGATCCTCCAAAAGTAGTGCATTTTTGAAGGATCCGATACGGGTGCGGCTACATTTTGGAGAGTCCGCACAACATAGATCACCATTCCGCCGAATAAGTTTCATAAACTTAACCAAAGACCTGAAAATCTAAACTTGGAAAAACACGAAGAGTAAAGACAACATTCAGTTTTACTCATTAAAAAAGATAACAATAACAAAAGCAGTTATTTTTCTTACATGACAAAATCCAATCATTATTCATTGAAATGGTTTCTTAGTTCACAATTTTATGTAAAATGCTACTACTATCTACAAATCAGATCAACCAAGTTCACTAGAATCTCCTTCTGAAATATAAAAAACGCTAACCCTAAAAGATTTTTAGTAAATATTGTAGTTAAAGAACTCTTGTAGACAGCTAACTCTACTAGAGTTATTAGCTTTAACATTTATTACCTTTCTTAAAACAAAAAAAAAATTAAAAAAAAAACAACTCTAGTAGAATATTTTATTTCCTATGGTTAACTTGACTAGAATTGGTGTATACATCGGGTGTGGGTAAGCCTTTTCCATGATAAAGTGTCCTTTTACATCTCTTCGTCTATCATATACTCCATCAAGTTTGGCATGTTTACAAATAATTAGATCCTAACTTAGGACTATATTTTTTGGAGCAAGTTTTTTTATTTGAACAACACTACTATGTTATCCTATTAAGAGGAATATATTAATTTCGATACAATTTCGCTCTGAATAGAATAACTAAAAGGGTAGAAGGAAATATATATCAAAATATCATCGCATACGAGATAAACGAAGTAACATATTTATAAATCATAACATGAAATTGCAAGATTATAAATAACATCTTACTGACTTGATTTAATTGTTGATACCATTGCAAGTTCATATGACATTTCAATTTAAGTATTAAGCCACTAAAGTAGAATCAAGCTCATGTGGTAATGATTAGTAGTGGTTCACGTGCAATGCACGTGTCTAGAGACTAGTAATACCTTAAACATAAAGATTTTTGTATGTTTTATTTTTATTCTTAAACTTACAACTTTAAAGTTCACAATAAATAAATAAAACACCAATTCATTCAAAACTTGCAAACACGATTTTTCTAATTTAATAAATTTAATAAAAAACAAAGAGAATCTTCAAAGTTCAAATTCAATCTCTAGACTATCTTATGTTCTTCCTTCGTTTCTTCCTTCCGACTCAATTCAATATCTCACCTTCTAGCGGCCTTCTACTTCATCTATCCCATGTTGGTGCCTATTAAACAAGTGTTTGGGCAGAATACACATTCCTCCTCTCAGGTTCGTGCTTATATGTTTGCGTACAAAGTTTCTTTGAACTGTATGTATTTGATCAAAATAATTTCACATCTTACTTCTTCCTCTCAATTCGAAAGCTTTAAGTTGGAAGAGTTGACTAACGTTTGACTTTAGAGTAAATGACCTCGGAATTGGGATTTGAAGGTTCCAATAGGTTCGTATGATAATTTCATACTTACACATATGTTCGAGTTGAGTATCGGATGGTCCGGGTGCATTTTCGGCGGTTATTATGGTAAGCTGTAAATTCGAAGGTTTCAGAATTTTCTAAATTTGGTTTGAAGTATACTTTGGTGTTATCGATGTCCGTTTGGGGTTCTGAGCCTTGGAATAGGTTCGTATTGTGATTTACGACTTGTACGTATAGTTTGGCATCATTCCAGAATGTTCAAGTGTAATTCTGACGCGTTCGCCGAAGTTTAGATGTTTGAAAGTTAAAATGGGGATTTGATCGTCGATTTATTTTTGATGTTGTTTTGTGTAATTTGAGGCCTTGGTAGGTTCGTGTTATGTTTTGGGACTGATTTGTGTAATTGGACGAGGTCCTGGGGGCCTCGGGTGTGTTTCGGATGTGTTTGAGTTGTATCGCGCTCTTGTTTGATGTTTCAATGTCATTTCTTTAGATATAATGGGTATCGTATTGAGAAAATGACCTTTTATTTGTGATTAGATTGAACCATTTGATCCGTATCATAATAATGGAGCCATACAAATAAGAAACGTCGAATTATGATGTCGTATGAGAGAGTTATGCTCATCTCCGTGTCGGACAAAATTCCTGGTTTCTGGTTCGAAGCTTTGTTCTTCGCGAATTCAAGAGATGTTCTGCGAATGCGAAGAAGGATTTCTGGGTTGATTGGTCAACCAAAAGAATTCTCTTCGCGAATGCGAATGTCTCCCGCTGTCACGATCCAAATTCTCCTATAGGCCGTAATAACGCCTAACGCTACCGCTAGGCAAGCCAACTGTGAACTAACCACATGATTTGTCTTTTAATATTTTTAAAATTGTTGATCTTGAATTAGTACATAAATAAATTTTATAAGATGAGAGATAATAAATTTTAAGATCAACTGAGTTAGTAAACAACCCAAAAATATCATGTGTCTACTAGCCAAATTTCCAAGACCTGCGTAACAAGTGTATGAGCTACTAGTAGAATACACAAAAGAATACTACGCTACTATTTGAAGTGAAATAGACAAAAAAAAACAAGCAAAAGAAAGACTTCAGCTGCTGTAGAACGGGCTCAGAAGGCAGCTCACCGCAAAGTCTCGTAAAATCAAGGATGTGCGCCGGACTAATATCTTGATGCACCTGACGCGGATCCTGCACATTTAGTGCAGAAGTATAACGTGAGTACATAAACAACATGTAACCTGTAAGTATCTAGTAATAAATAAATTCAACGGCATTTGAGCTTGATCTTGAATATGTAGTTGTTGCCACAAAGGATGATCTTGTTCTTGAGCTTAATTGCTTGAACTTGACCTTAATTTGTTCTTCTTTCTTGAGCTTGAACTTGATTTGTTCTTGAGCTTGAAGCTTGAAACTTGTGGAGGAATTTTCTGCGTTTGATCGACAAGCTTTTAGTTGCTTCTTGTTATGACTTCTCATATATTTTCTGAGTTATGAAAACCCCTATTTATAGTTGTGGAAGGGAGGAGTTGTAATAAGAACAAACTATTTCTGACCAATCAAATTGAAGTGTGACATGGCTGCATTTGAGATTAAATCCATTTTTTTTTATGAATTTAAATTCAATAAATTTTAATTTCCTACAAATATTCCCTACTTCAATACTTGTCGTAGTGTAGGATTGTTAGAACTTCAAAGACAAAATCTTGAAGTAAACATTAAATAATTTAAGCCCTTGAGTTTGAAACGTAATTTGTTTCTTAGATATGGGTGGCTCAAGAACATTGGAGGCCTAAAGACAAAGAATGTTACTTTTTTTATTAATTACCAATATTAAAAGGCCTTAAACTTTAGAAAATATCATATTAAGTAACCAAATTCATCTTTATAGTTGGCATATTTAAATTATGATAAAATAATTAAAAGCAATATAATACTATAGGTAAATATACAAAACAAATTCTAAATTTAAAGAAAAGATAGTACAAGTTAGAATAATCGAGCCTAATTCTAGATGTTGACAACTTGATATTAGAATAAACTTTCAATAATTTTAACTTGTTTGCTGCAATGCAATGAAAAATGCAACTTTAAATTGTTCAATGCCTTTCATTCGTGGTTTTTAGAAAATAGACAATTTAGGATGAAAAATGAAAATTTAAAATACAAGTTTTATTATGAGAATGAAAAAATATTAATTAGAATATAAATTAATCATTGGTCACCATCAATCACATTGGCTAAGTATTCATCTTTTTGTTTTCTTTTTATATTAAGAATCTTATACTTTTTTATCATGAATATTAATTTTTTATAGAATATTATCATAAATTAATGTATTTTTACTATTAATTGAAAATAATGGGGCCTTAGAAAATTAGAGGCCTAAAGCCCTTTCTTCAGTCGCTTGGCCTTTGAGCCGGCACTGAGATATGCCAAACCAACCTGACTTGAAAATCTTTCATTACTACTATTATAGAAGCAAGTAAGGAGAGGAGCTTGGGGTAGTAAGGGTATTTTCGAAATAGCATTTGGCTTTATGGACACGTGCTATCTCTGATTTTTCCATCTCTGCCACGTTTTAGCAGATGTACAACTGCCGTTATGCAAAGCCCAAAGCCACAAAATTCCGAAGAAGGTCCACACTACTACTGTTTCTCTTGATTTTGATTACTTTCTCAACTCATCTCCTATTTTCCTCAAATCTCTCTTCCGATCTTTTCTCTTACGGCTCAATTTGTGCGTTTCGCGGACATAGTTATCAGGTTAGTTATATTTTACCTGGGATTTCGATTCTTTTTACCCAGCTTTTGTGTACTTCCCTGATAATAAGGGTCTTATATGTGTTTGACAAAATTCTTCAACGAATCACACTTTGTATTCGATTTCAGCGAAGAATAGTTTGATGATTTTGATTTTGGGTAATTTTGATTTTATTTTGCGTAAACAATGCATCGAGCAGTAATAGATTTTGAGGTTCTTGCATCTGGTATTCAGTTAAATGACAATTCTATTTTCATATCTTTATAGTTTGTTCTGCCTTTTCAAGTTTGCTGTTGTGTCGATTTCTTTAATAGGTTTTAGTATAGTTCCGTAATTACACTCTTTAATAATTGGGGGTGCAAACTTTGAAACAGTATCTCAGCTTTTATTTTGTATACCTTACATTATCCAATGTCTGGATCAGTCTATTGTTTATCAGCCTTTCACTTATGTGGTGTTTGAAACCACTATGTTCGATGCCTCCAGCATAAATGATCAGCTTGCCATGAAATGGCATGGACCAATACCAAAAGGGAAATCTCACTTAACTGGGGATTAAGCTGTCACGCGTCAATTCTTTTATTTCATGTAACTAGATCAACCTGTCTTTTCTCTAGGGAAACCTGGTATAGAGACAGTCAATGCAGTAAAAAGATTTGTAAAGTTACCTATTTGTAGCTCCAGCTAAAAGGGGAAGATGTAAAATATGATAACTTCCAGTGTCTCTCTTATTATGGTCTTTAGTCTCCCTCTACCCTTTAAGGTTTCACTCCAATATGTGTTTAGTCGTGTGATTAGGATATGAATTTTCCTTTGAATTGAATTGATGAGGCATCTTCATTAGCATGCATCCAATAGGAACTGAACTACTAATTCACTAATTATGAATGGGGTGTTTCAACCACTTGCCGTGGTGGAAATTGGTTGAAGATAGTATAATGCAAGTGAATGTGTACTAAAAAGTTGTTGTACAATTTCTTTATTTGCTTCGTCGTTGATCAATTGCTAGCACTCAATCACTGGCCCTGTGAGCTTTACAGATTAAGAATAGGGATTTATCAGTTGCCAATGTAATTTGAAGCTTCAAATTAAGATTAGAGTATAATGTTTTAGTGATCACGAGTTTCAATATTCTTAACATGTGTAACAAGAGTTTGTAAGGGGAAATTGGAATCTCCTGATGTCTTGAATAAAGCTTCAATCAGGGTATCTTTTTCTGGTGGTATTGTTTATCCCTGCTGAAGCCCATACTTCTAAGGGAGTTGACTTGCGTTAAACAAAGACAGGAGTCGACAATACTTAAAATTGACATATGGCAAGTTACCACACCTTTTAATCTTTATTTTTCTGATGTAGGTTTGTACTGTGATTAGAATAGTGACATTTGCAAAACTCAAGTTCTCTTAACAATGGATCCTCATCAAACAAAAAAACGTCCTTGCATAACGACAGAAGCTTATGACAAGAATGCCAAACAACATGAAGTATACAACAATATGACCATGGCTGAAAACAATACGCTTTTGCTGCAACGACATCTAAAAAAAAGAGAGACAACAACTAATCGTCTTCTCGCAAGTAAAACTTTTGTCAATCCTGTTGAACCAGCATCTGTAATGCCATGTAATTTTGCTGCTGGAGCTTCTTGTTCTCTGCCAAAAATAGGTTAGAACATTAAATTCACTATATGTCTTTTTCCACATATATATATGTATATACATACACATATATGAGTGCGCATGTGAAATAGTTATGCTCATCTGGTTCTCATGTTTGTTAAACAAAATTTTCTTGCAGCAACCAACGAATATGAAGTTTGTACGCCACCCGCTGTGCTTCACAAGTAGAAAAATGTATTGTACCTTTTTCATGTTTTTGAAAAAGGTAATCATGTAACCTTGATCACTGACAATTGTACATCTACTATGCTCAAATGTTTAATCCATAATCGTATTGCACCAGGTTCTACATCAGGAACTTCAAATGAGTCAAGTGCTACATCCTTTGAGCCGATTTTGGCTGACGGTTAGTATGAACATAACATATCGTTTCTACTTTTTTGCTGTTTCATAATTTTTTCCGCTCCTTAAGTCTGTTTGGCGTATGCAGGTCATGTAAAGAATAAGAAAAAATTGACTAATGTTAGTTATGGAAAAAAGAGAAATATGCCTAATAATATCCGATTACGCTCTGACTATGTTCCGCTTAAAAAAGTGCCAAATTGTGAATTCTGCTCGGCCAAAAATTTTTTGTATGAATCACCTTCATTTTATTGTGCTAGCGGTACAGTTAAGTTGACTTACCATAAAATGCCACTTGCACTGAGAAATTTATATCTAGGATCTTCTGCAAAATCCAAGCATTTCTAGACATATATT
>MU701047.1:159225-186433 GCA_026770625.1 Nicotiana glauca | reverse complement strand
CAAGACACAAGGTGCGAGACGACCAATGGAATGAGTCTCAATCCAGAATCAAGAAAAGAAGAAAAGAACAAAAAAGAAATGAACTCAAATACGAAGCAAGCAAGGGCGCGGATGGCTCAAAATCCAATTTAAGTCACAAGCTCCGCTGATCCTATCTTGACTCATTGCTGCATGAAGGAGTAAACACCTACAACTGACGAGCATCAAGATTCAGATCATAGTCCACAGCAAAATCAGCTAAGATTCAAGATCAAGTTTCAAGAGAATCATAGATAGGAATTTTGTAACTCATAGTTGATAGGCATAGCTAGCTTAGCTTCGATTTTCCTTTTCGATCTAATAAGGAGGTCAGCAAGCAGTAGCAGCAGCAACAGAAGTAAAATCACAGCTCCCGGTAGTCCCAGCTACCAAAACTTCCCGAATTACACTGACCTGATTCCTGTTTAGCACAGGATATGTAGGCAACCTCTGAAGCAGGGTGCGGTCAAAACTTTTCAAAATGCTTCACAACGGAATATTTGAATGGGCAAAAATCGCTCGTATTTGCTCACTTATCTTTGCACGAAAACTCTTCATATTTCCGAGTAAAGAGGGGCAGCCGTGAGCACGTGATTTTTGCCCTATATATGAACTATTCCCAAAAAATTCAAACAAAATTGTTTTCTTTATTCTTTTACAATTTTTGTGAATTTTTGTGTTATTTTTTATAATTGTTGCATTTTATTTGTGCATGTTAATTCATATAAAATACAAAAAAAAATATGCATTTGCATCTAGGATGTAATTTCACAATTTTAGTATTAATTAGGTATTAAGTTGTTTTAGAACAAAATTTAAAGAAAATCACAAAAAACAGTTTCTTTGCATTTTTAATTGTTGATTGTTGCATTTATCTTTAAATAGAATTTTAAATAATTTTTAGGAGTTAAATAGTTTAATTTTAAATTATATTAGGTCTTTGTTTTAATTTTTATATTTTTATAAAATCAGGAAAAAATATAAAATAAAAAATACAAAAAAATACAAAATGAAAATGAGTACAAAAAAAAAATAAAGTGAATAAAAAAGAAGATTAAAAGAAAAAGGGCTGTTGAATTGAGCCCAGTATTAAATCACCCCATGCCCAGGCCCAATCTAGTCTCTAACCCGGCCTGCCCCAATGGAATCAAAACGACGTCGTTTTGGCGTCGAGCAATTACGGTCGTTCATACCCTTTGATCAAACGGTCCAGAACTCTTGAGTCTAATTACATAAAAATGTAATAAATCCATACAAACCTTAGAGACAAGAGTCTCTTCCTCGTACCCCTACCCCGTCTCCGTCGACCACCGTGCCCCACCACATCTCCGTCGTCTGCCGCCAGCCGAAAATCGCCTCCGTCGGCGGCAAGTCTCCAAACACCCTGAAAATTACACCCCAGCTTCCCCACACCCTCCTCTTTCAGAATCCCAAACCCTCTCTCTTCAAATCCCACCCAATCAGTTCGAATATGCAAAAAACCGAATCGCCGGAACCCTACCGCCGGCGAACGCCACCCATGCCAACGACCCCCAGATTAACACCGTCGATTCCCCATACCATCCTTTTTCTATTCCCCGTATTACTATCCCTCGAATCTTGCCCCAACTTCTCGAATATCCGTTTGAAGTTTTCCGTCCGGTTTGTCACCTATGCTAAATGACTCCAAAAATACACCATTGAATCCTCATCCCCTCCTCTTTCCAAATCTCTAAGTCCCATTCCTCAAATCTTAGCCATTCATCTCGAATTTTGGATCTAAAATCAGGCCAAAATACAAGGTATGCCAAATAATCCCAAAATAACACCCCAGCATCGCCTAAGCCTCCTCTACCCAACCACCATACCCATTTGCTTCGAATCTGCCCGGAATTCCTCAAATATTCATTTTAAAATTTCTGACCAAAAACCCTATTTTCTAATCTTCAAGATTTTGGACCGTGGCATCCCTAATCATGTGTTTTCTTTTGAAAACACACGATTAGGGATGTTACGTGTCAGGAATCTTTGGAAGATTCAAGCATTAATGGCTGGCCGGATTTTTTTCTTTTCATCAGTAAGTTTCTGATTGTTATTTCCTTTTATTTTTCTTATTTCTGTTTATTTGCATGCATGTTTTGAATCAATAAGTTTACTGTTAGGTAATTTGTTTCTGTTAATTAGTAATAATTGTTAGGGCAAAAGCTTGATTAAATGTGTTTTTGATAGTTTAATTGATAACAGTTTTGATGAATTTGAGTATGTATTAACTCTGTAATTCGATTTCATGATGTATTGATTCTGAGGGACTGTTTGAATGTGAACCAAGTTTTGGGTAATCAATCTTGGGTCTTTATAAATTATTTTGGTTATAGCTGAGTTAAGTAGTTAGAATTAGAAGTTTGAATTGATTAGTTTAGTCAATTAGAAGTCAAATAAAGGCTGGTAATTCTGAGTGATGGTTGAGGGTGTTTTGGGTATCAAAATGACATGTTTTGCCAAAAATAGCAATTTCAGAATTTAAGTAAGGGTAATATAGACTTTTAGATAATAAGAACCCTGCAGTAACATGAATAGAAGCCTTTAGAAACTTCTAGATAGGGGTTTAAGCTAGATTTCAGAAAATTCAGGGTAGTTACTTGTAGCACAAGTCAATAACTAAAGGGTTAAACTGAAAATAATGAAGGACTAAACTGAAAATAGTAAAATTTGAATCTGCACCCTAATTTTGCCTATAAAAAGGCATCAACATGCCTTGTTTAACAAGTTTTGAACCCCTGAAAAATTCTCAGAGTTCCCAGCCATCAAAATTCCATCTCCAAGCTATTTTCTTCCATTTTTCAGATCAGTATTTTAAAAACTTTAAACCTTCAAAAATCCAAAAATAATAGAAAATCAGTAGAAAAACAAAAAAAAAATACACTGTTTCATTGAAGTTTCAGCTTAATTTCAGCTTTTTATAGTTCTAATTTTGGTGTTTGAGGATCAGAGATTATTTGGAACAAGTTTGAGTAGTTTCAAGGGTTTGATCATCCTGTTTTGGCCAGTTTATTGTTCTTTTGATTGCTGAAGTATTCCTGGCTGATTGCTAAATTTATTTTCGACTCAAAACTTGCTCTGGTTGATGCTGTGGTGATTGATTCATTGCTGGGTTGCAAAAACTATTACTGAACTGCTGTTATTACACCTGTTGTCACTGATTTCTCTTCCATTTCACTTATTCCAGGTACTTCTTCTGATCTCCTGTATATTGTGAAGGATTGATGTAACTGTGACTGGAGGAATACATGAGGATATACTGTTTTGAGCTAATTGTTGAAGTCAAGCCTTGAATCTATTTTGATTTTTTTTTTTTTTATATCTAAAATAGTTTGGTATGAGGAAACTATTATGAAACTTAAGGACTGGAAATTTTTTAATTTGTAAATTCTGTAGTTATTGTTTGTTTGTATTTTTATTAGGCTCGTACTATAGAGTGATAAAAGTTTGAACTCATTTTAAGTTGAAAGTAGATATTAAACCGTTCAACATCTAGACTGATCATTATGATTTCTATTTGTGTAGTTAGCTATCAGAATTACTGGAGGCAGGCATGAGTTGAGTTTGCTTTTGTTTAAATCTAGTAATAAAACATAGCTTAGTAATAGGATCAATAGTCCAGTTCTTTTACTGTTATAAATATTGGTTACTTTGAATTTAAACCTGTAGAGAATCAAATAAGGGAATTACTCATTAAGATATAAATCCTGCAATTTATTAGCATCTGATTGTTAGAGTTTGTTAATAATTGTTAGAACTTGCTTGTGTTCAAATTGAGCGTAATAGGGGTTCAGAATAAAATACACGTTAAAAGTTCAAAATTGGCTTCTATAGCCTTAAGTGACTACAATGCATGTGCAAGAGAATTGTTATGCTGTTAATTAAGGCTATTTAGGTGTTATGGAACACTTCTACCCAGACTCGGTGACTGGCCCACATCCAATTGGAATTGGGCTCATTTTCATGGGTGGCCAGCATTTTGCTTGCATTATTAAATATTCTTGTAGGCCCAAAAGGATATTATAATTGAAGCCTTTTAAAGGTATATTAGAAAAATAGGGAATTAAATCATGAATATAAAATTGGATTTTGAATTAGGTAGCGAGTTCAAGCTAAAAGGATCTTTCCTTTTGTTTGAATCCGGAATTGAATTCGAGACCCGAATTTATATTCATGGATTAATTTACCTTTAGAGACAAATAACACAAAATAGAGAATTTTAACTTGCTTTAGATTGACCTTTTAATAATAAAAATGAGACGAGACGAGCCTCGCCAAACAAATTGTGGGGCCCTCATTAACTACTTAATTAAAAATACTTAGATATTCGGGACGGGCCGTTTAGCGAATGTCACGGCCTTCCCAAAAGATAACAATACGTTAGTCGCTTTTAAGTGCGTTTTTAATAATTTTTACCTTCCAAAATACTGGTGTGCATTTCATGCAACCCAAATCCAAATCCAAAAACGTTGAATAGGAATGTGTCGAGGATCCGGGTGCATTTCATATGACGTGATCCGAAAATACGTTCTTAAATGACATTCATTTTCGCAAAAAATAATAATAATTTAAAAGTGGTAAATAATCATAAAATTGCACTATAGGTTGGAGCATGTAAAAAATTAGATTTTTTAGTCATTTATAATAATTTAAGCGACCGTGCTAGAACCACGGGATCCGGGGGTGCCTAACACCTTCCCTCGGGTCAACAGAATTCCTTACACCGAATTTCTGGTTCGTAGACTCCAATTGGGAAGTCGACAATTTTCCTCGATTTGGGATTTAAATTAAACCGGTGATTTGAGACACCAAAAGCCAATCCTATCCCAAGTGGCGACTCTAAAAAATAAATAAACAATCCCAATTCGAATAATGTCACTTCAAATGGAAAAATTCCCTTATACATTTATCCTTCGGGGTAGGTGTGTAAAAAAGGAGGTGTGACATATCCTACTGTAGATCCGTTATTGCAGTAGATGCAACATTTTTGAAGTCAAAATATTGTGGTGTTCTATTTGTTGCTGTATCAAAGGATGCAAACAATCGAATCTTTCCTCTATGTTTTGGTGTAGCAGATTCAGAAAACAATGAGGCATACATTTGGTTCTTTGGGGAAATGAGAAAAACAATTCAAGTCCGTCGTGAACTGGTTTTCTTGTCAGATAGAAACCAATCGATCGCAAATGGTATTAGAACAGTGTTTCTTGAAGCTCACCATGGTATCTGCCTCTATCACTTTGAGAAAAATTTAAAGCAAAGACATGCAAAGGCCATGGTAATAAATCTTTTTCAAAGTGTTGCAAGGTCATACAAACGTGAATATTTTAATCAGTTAATGTCCTAACTCAAAAGTATTGACAAGAAAATATACAATTACATAATGGAAGTGCCTCATAAGAGATGAGCTCGACCGTGGTTCCCACGGAGACATTATGATATGCTAACAACAAACATGGTAGAATTAATGAATTTCGTTTTACTAAAAGGGAGAGAAATGCCTATTTTAACAATGTTAGATTTCATCCAAAAAAAGCTGGGAGAGTGGTTTTATGAACGGAGAAAAAAGGCAAATGAAACTTTTCACAGAGTATCAATATGGGCAAAAGAAGAGATGACTAAGAAGATGGACTTGGCTTGCAAAATATTTGTGAGTATATTTATGCACTTCAACTTTTTAGATTTGTTGCAGTGATTTACTGCTTACATTAAAAAAAATTCATACTTTTCGTTTTGAAGGAAAAATACACTAATATAATTTATCTTAATTTTTTATTCCTTGTTAGGTGTTCAACCTTGACTCAATATTGTTTAGAATAAATAGTGAAGGAATCAATTCATTGTGGACTTAAAGAAGAGAACTTGTGACTGCCTGGAATTCCAACTTGATAAATTGCCCTGTCCACATGCAATTGTTGCTATTAATAAGAGATATTTGCAGAAGTCTGATTACTGCTCAAATTGGTATTCAAGGGAAACATGGTTGAAAACATATGAAGGACATGTGAATACCGTGGGAGATCAACAATCATGGGAAATACCACAAAATATACAATCTGAGATCACAAAACCTCCCGATGTAAAGATTTTACAAGGAAGAAGACAAAAGAAGAGGCATATACCTGCGACTGAATCATCAGTACCATTCAAGTCTACCAAATGCAGTCGATGTAAACAAGTTGGGCATAACAGAATAACTTGCTTGTTTTCTCCAGCACCTTATCCATATTCCAAGAAACACACTAAAAAATACTCCAAGCTTCAATAATCCTTGGTCTGAATTTAGACTTTCTTTATTGTATGACATAATTCAAATGTGATTTTTTTCATAGGAATAAAAAAAATAAGCTCTTGGACAATTTTTTATATATACTGCTAAAGTACAAATCACTCATTTTTGTTACGCAGGCTTACATGTTTGGTTGCATTTTAAAAACGTACGCAATACTTCTGCGAGAAAAAACTTCAGGTTACAGTATGTGAAATACATATCCTTAAACAAACACACAACACACACCCCTACAAAAACTCTCTCTCTCTCACACACACACACATATGTATACAACACACAAAAAGAAATGCATGTACAAACAAAAGTTGTAGCATCTCTAAGCAACTAAGAAGTATAAAGCAAATACCAACAAATAACAAGTACAATGCAATAGAAAGCTAAGAACAAAGAGGGTGACAATTATACTGATATAAAAAGAGATCAGAACAACACACGTATTACAAAACTTCAGCTCTCTGGGCTGAAGTTATACAAAATGAACCTAAAAAAACTTCAGCTCTATAGGCTGAAGTTAACAAAAAACACACTGACAATCATCACCATCATCATCATCACCGTCATCATCATCATCATCATCACAGTACTCCTCAATTTCTCTAAATATCTCATCATCATCAGTATCGGAGATAACTATAGGGTAGTCGGGCAAAAGACCACTCAATCCAATAAGATCAATCTTCAACTTCTCGAATTCATCACGTAGCTGACTTTGTTCGACGATTACTCTGTCCATAACAGCAAGAAGAATCCTCAGCTTGTTTTGCATCTTGGAATAGTCGGTCAAGCTGGGAAACTCAAAACTATCAAACTGCTGCACAACCTTGTCGAACGAGGTTGAATAAACTCCACAACTACGTTTCAGGTTAAGCCTGTTCTGGAATGATTCATTGGCACAGAGCTTTTGTCTGATTCTCTCCCAATCAGCCTTTATTTCATTCCACAAAAGCATAAGATTAGCCATCGGTTTGTTATTGTACCACTCACACTTCAAACTCTCCCACATCTTCATAATTTCATCCATATTAGGCTTCCCATTTTCACTTGCACCAGACATTTTTTCTTAAACAAAAGCTGAAAGACTAAGGATGAATATAAATTTGAAGAAATATGATAGAAGTCTATGAATGACTAAGAAATTTTCAAGTGAAGAGATTGTTAATATAGACAAAGAGTTCACCTAATTAATTTAATATCTATAAATGTAAAATTAACTTTTCAGCTGTTTTTACTGTTTTACGTTCAGAGAAATTGAATGAAACAAGATAAGTAGGTGGTAAAAACAAGTATGTTGTAAATGCACAAAGAAATGTAACTTCAAACCTAGTAAAACCCACATTTTTTATATAGTAAAAAAATAACTTCAGCCTGAAAAATAACTTTTAACTATATAGTCAAACAAATTTAAATGAAAGATGAAGTAGTTGACAAAAGACAAAAAATAGATAGTAAATGCAAAAAAGATAAGTATCAACTTAAAAGAATACCAAACATGCTTAAGTTTTTGTCCTAAAGCTTTTTCGAAAAACTTCGGCCCAATATGCTGAAGTTTTTTAGTGTATTTCCAAAAACTTCAGCGCTTGATAAGCTGAAGTTTTTCTATTGGATTCAATAGTTTTTGTCTTAAGCCTTTTCAAGAAATTTCGGCCCAATGAGCTGAAGTTTTTTAGTAAATTTCCAAATACTTCAACACTTGGTCAGTTGAAGATTTTTGTTAGATTCAATAGTTTTTGTCTTAAGCTTTTTGAAGAAACTTCGGCCCAATATGCTGAAGTTTTTTAGTATATTTCCAAACACTTCAGTACTTAGTCAGCTGAAGTTTTTCTATTGTATTCAATAGTTTTTGTCCTAAAGCTTTTTCAAGAAACTTCGGCCTAATGTGCTGAAGTTTTTTAGTATATTTCAAAAAACTTCAGCACCTGATCAACTGAAGTTTTTTGTTGGATTCAATAGTTTTTGTCTTAAAGCTTTTTCAAAAATCTTCGGCTCAATGTGCCGAAGTTATTTAGTACATTTATATAAACTTCTGCACTTATTAAGCTGAAGTTTTTGTCCTGCACCCGATAGTTTTTGTCGTAAAGAATTTTCAAATAACTTACGCAGATACTGCTGAAGTTATTTAGTGTATTTAGTGATGAGCTGAAGTTTTTGTCCTACATTTGACACTTTAGTTATGACTTTTAACCAAAACAGTCATAACCAAAACTTCAGCTTAAAAAGCAAAAGTTATTTACTTTATGCTCAAGTTTAGCATGCTGAGTTTCAACAAAAATATACTTGAAATTCATGAAAAAAGACATAAACATATTTGAATCAAATCAATTTAATATCTATAAATGCTAAAGAGATTGTTACCTGTTTTTGGTTCAGAGAAATTGAATGTAAGAACATAAGTATTTGGCAAAAGAAGTAAGTGGTAAATGCTAGTAGTTGATAATGCAATTAAAAAAATAGTAAAAAATAAGGGCACAAAAAGTAGTTGATATACGTGATAAATCACAAAAAGTAGCTAGAAAATACAAAAATCTTCGGCCTAATGTGCTGAAGTTTTTTAGTATATTTCAAAAACTTCAGCACCTGATAAGCTGAAGTTTTTCTATTGGATTCAATAGTTTCTGTCTTAAGCTTTTTCAAGAAACTTCGACCCTATGAGCTAAAGTTTTTTAATATATTTCCAAAAACTTCAGCACTTAGTCAGCTGAAGTTTTTTGTTGGACTCAATAGTTTTTGTCCTAAAGCTTTTTTCGAAAAACTTCGGCCCAATGTGTTGAAGTTTTTTAGTATATTTCCAAAAACTTCAGCACCTGATAAGCAGAAGTTTTTGTATTGGATTTAATAGTTTTTGTCTTAAACCTTTTTCAAGAAACTTCGGCCGAATGTCCTGAAGTTTTTTACCATATTTCAAAAAACTTCACCACCTGATAAGCTGAAGTTTTTGTGTTGGATTCAATAGTTTTCTTATGACTTTTAAACAAAACTTCAGCTCAAAAAGCAGAAGTCATGCTTAAGTTTTTTCAAACAAAAAATGTACTTAAAATTCATGATAAAAGACACAAACATATTTGTATGACACAAAAGTGAACTAAAAAATAATTAATGTATATTCACAAAATCCAAATTATGTACAACCAACCAATCCTCTAATCAAAAAATTCACACAGAGACTCTTCAAAATCTCCATAATCATGTCCTTCTCGTTCTTCTGGAGTTTTATAGCCGCTATCTTTTTTCCACTTTCCATGAGCCCAAAGATTGGCAGCCAATTCACTCCTGAATGCCAATGTTTGACTTTGATCAAAATTGAAGACATCTTCTCTCACCAACAGCATATCCATAAACTTAAGAGCAAATATACCACAATCAACACTGCAAAAAATACATGAAAAAGAAATTAAAGAATAGTTAACACAAGGGAAAAAATAATAAACATAAGATACATGGTAAAACATATGTGAAACACGTACTTGTTAGTCTGTTCCGGTGTGTGCATCCACTTAATTTTAAATTTTTCCACATGACTGTCCCTATAAAATTTATTATGTTCCCCAAAATTCAAGCATTTGAGACAGTGTGGAATCAATCGGGCATAAATTTTGACATGTTCAATCGCATGCTCGTATGTTGCATTTCCCATGGAATCATACACATGTATAACTTTATCTTAAAAGTCCAGATATCCAAAAAAGTAGTGCGTAGATATCTGGCCTTCCCTTGGCTTAAGTCAAAATGGAAAGAATATTTTTTTGGCAGATGCCCATGAGATACCATAGGAAAGGTCAAGGCCTTTTACGTAGTTGGCCACCTTTTCATTCGTTGATTCTTCCTCATACCAACAAAAGTCCGTAAGTGGCTTAATAACCGCTTCTTCTTCTTCTTTTTCAAACTGTTCTTTGGATATCCTCTTTCTCTTTGATTTGCTCTTAAGAACCTCCATTCTCTTTTGCTTCCTTTTGTCAATTATCTTCAACTTTTCTTCTGAAGGATGAATACTATCCAGGATAGTCATATACTGATCGAAAAGTAAATCTGTTACTACACATCTTGCTTTTGTATAACGTGGAAGGTGATAGCAATATTTTTTGCGCAAGTAATATACGCCCACATCAATATGCTGGAAATGGACAACGAAAAATGATAACATGTGAAATTACCACTATGAAGTTTAGAAAAAATACACTACACAACTACAAAACAACATGAAAAAAACTTAGGCATATTCAGTTTTAGCAAATAAGCTAAAAAACTTCAACAGTTTACTCTGAATAAAGCTATACTACAAAAAATAAGCTGAACTTTTGGGAAATACAGTTGAAAACCAATTCAAAAAACAAACTTAATAACTTACTTCATCCGCAAGATCAGAGTCAGGATCTATAAGCTCGATAAAGAATGATTTTTGAATATCAAGTCAGCTAATCTAAATGGATTGGAATCATATTCACTGGCATCCATCTCCAACCACTCTTTAAATCTTTGCATTAATCCGTTGTCTTGAGAAACATAATGGAAGGGACACCTTCTTCTATTCTTTCCTACTATCCAATCTTGCCCCCTTTGCTTTTTCTTATAAACTACATAAGGAGATCTCAACCAAATACTCTCCATACGCATCATTTTCCCTTTTTTATCTCGTTTTCCTTTTGCTTGCTCTTCCTACTGTTCCGTCACAACTAACTGCTGTTGTACAATAGCAGGGGGAAAACTACAGCCATCGTGGCAGATGCTTGACCAATTCCCTGCTGTTCACGAACAACAACAACAGCAGAATTACCTTCTGAATCAGCCTCTTATGTACTACCATGAAAATGAATATAAATTGAAGTTGGGGATATCACTGGTATCACACATAGGAGAACTAGAAATCTTCATTCTCTTAGGTTTTGGAAGTAGTTCCGATGCATCAGATGAGATCTGCAAAATCAAGAAAAATATAAACATAAATTAAACTGATAGAGAACACATATTAGGCAAAAAAAAAAGCCAGTAATTGAATTGCAGAAAATAATTACCTGGTCTAAGTGTTACAACAAAGATGGTATTTTCATTCCAACAGATCTTGTATCTTCATGCAAAAAAAAAATTAATAAATAATACTGACTAAATTTTATAAAATAATACCAACACACTTCACACTTGTCTGTGAGTCAACAAGTGTGAATATATATATTTCTCTTTTTTCATATTGCTGCAGAATCTCACCCAATTCTTTTCGACCTGCCTCCAGTAATTCTGAAAAATCATTCAAAAATATAAAAAAGAAAATAAAATATGTAAAATTTCAAAATGTAAAAAATATACTCCGATCAAATATAATAAATTTATGATCTATAGAATACCTTCATGTTTGTCTTCCGTTGTGGTTTCCCCAGGCTGCATTCCTTTCTCAATATAAGCATTTCCAGCATCATTCAATACTGAACCAACGTCGACGACCATTGCAGTATTCTCTGGAAGATTTTTCTCAACTTTACCTTCATTCAATTGAGCATCATCAGAGAGTTTTTGAGTTGTGAAAATTGAACCACAACTAGTTTCAACTTCCAATACATATTCATAAAAGAGGGGGAATATTATAAAAAAAAATAATTAAAACTTCAACTCTAAGAAGACTGAAGTTAGCAAGTCACAAACAAAAACTTCAACACTTACAGAAAAAAAACTTCAGCTCTAGAGCTGAAGTTCGACAGTTATAAAAAAAAACTTCAGCTCTAGAGCTGAAGTTCGACAATTATAAAAAAAAACTTCAGCTCTATAGCTGAAAGTTCACCAGTTACAAAACCAAAACATTCACCAAAAAATATGATTTGTACTTTGTACCTATAGTAACAATTTCCTGTGTAGCACCACCTAGAAGTTCATTGCAAATCGCTATTACTCCTGCGTACCGATCGTCTTTTAGATTTGAAGTACCAACAGGTGCTTGATCACTTTTCGAAGCACAAACTGGTGCATGTTTTTCAGTGCCAACAACTTGATCATCTGCACCTTTCTCTCCACCTTTACTCTGTCTACAAACATTGGATTGTTCCTCTCCACCTTGTTGTTGAACAAGTTCAACGCCTTCAACAGCCGCTTCATTATGTGTAGCATTATCATCTGCGACATTAGGCAATGCATCATGAGCAATATGTTCTTCAGTTTCAACAACTTAATTATGTGCACCTTCCTCGATTCCAATATTCTCAGTTGATAAATGTGCTTCATCATTTACGTATTTGCTCAATCTATCAGCACTGGAACGTTGCTCTTCAACTTGTTCTTGAATATTTTGATCGCCTTCAAAAGCCGATGGATCTTCGCAACAGTCATTTATCCTGTCATATTCTCGATCCATTCTATTTGATTTGTTGACAATCGCAAACAACTGTTCAAACTTCTCATCGAAATATTCCTAGAAAATAATTACTAACAATGATTAATATGAAATAAAATCAGCACAAATAAAAAGACCTCTCTATAAATTAGCTTACCTTCACTTTTACAAAAATCGTATCCACAATAGCAGTTCGCTCCTCCTTTTTAAGCTTATCAAAAACTTCGTTCACGATCGTGCTTCTTTCTTTTTCATTTTGCCTTTGAACCTCCGTCGTTAACCTCTACAATAGATACACAACAAAAATTCAGATATAGAAGAAAACTTCAGCTCAAAAAACATGTTGTACTTTTACAAAAACAAACCCAAAAAACTTCAGATAAAAACTTACATAGCATATTTTATCAAGTAATTCATCTTTATCAAAGAAGATGTAGACGAGGTAGAACGACTCTTGGTACGAGATGCTTCGCCAATAAAAATAGTTCGATTCAGTTCTTTTGGTTGATTCCGACTACGTGGTGATTCACCAATGTCATGAGTTTGATTCACTTCTTTTGATCAACTCTTTGTAGGTGGTGATTTACCAATGATAGGTGTTCGATTCAATTCGTTTGATCGACTCAGAGTAAGTGGTGATTTACCAGTTGAAGGAACTGCATTAACTACATTTGAACGAATCCAGCTGCACGGTAATTTCTCAATTAAAGGCATTGAATTCAATTTCTCTTCTGTAGGAATTATATCCAATACCCTAAAGTCGCGATATCTTTGTTTAATACAAAAAAGTATATTATGAGAAGAAAAAAACTAATACATCAGCATATTAACACAAAGACAAAAATAAAAAAAAGTAACTTACTTCATGAGTTTTGAACATATAATAAAGTTCGGGAAATTTAGGATCTCCCACGCATACATAACGTAACATCCTGGGGACCTGAGGCATATCAAGGTACTCATCATCTGCTACATACTTCTTCCGAACATCTGGGAAGCGCTCATAGAACTAAACACATAACGGATATGGAAATCCAGTAAGTTTATACTCAGTTGCATGATGTTTGTTCTGCTTGTCCAATGCATGTTTCAGTGAATAAATGAGCTTCTCATAAGCCACATTACCCCAAGGATATTCAGCACAAACCTTCTCCTCTTCAACGATAGATGCATACTCCTCATTCACACATGAATCGATATTTTTCCTAAACAGAATAGACTCTACAATAAGAATTTCCATAAGCCTAACTGCATCATCATCACTCTCGCATACGTGTGCGTGATTCACAACATTATTTAGAATTACATTGCGAGTCATAAAACTTTGAATATCCTTTAGATACACACCCTTGGACTTACCAAAATAGCGCTTCAGAATAGTGCACTCTCGATTAAATGGGTTTTCAATATTATGTGTTGTGATCTGCAAACCACACATAATATGAAGGTCTTCAAGGGTGAGGAAACATCATGCCCAAAAATCTTAAAACTCACGGAGTCTCGATCATTCGTGAATATTCGAGAAAGACACCGTCAATGAACCAACTTCGTGCTGCATTTGAAATTTTCCATAGCAATAATGTGTTTAAATTGACCATTACTAAGCTTATTCTGTTGTGCAGGAGTCAAGAAAGTCGCAATTAAACTCTTCAAATCATGGTTCCCCTTCCAGTAACCCTTAGAGTTAAACCATTCTGTAAACTCAAAATATTTTGTCCTGGTCTTGTAGGTGGAGGCTCGGGGACATAAGGACATGGGGCTACTATAGGTAGTCTAGGTTTTTTAGGTGCTTTGCCTTCTTTAGCTACTTTAGGATCTTTAGGTGCTTTAGGAGCCATCTGTCCAAAAAAAGTAAAAGATACAAATAATAACATCAGGACATTATCAAAAAAATCATTTAAAACTTCAACACCTAAGAAGGCTTAAGTTCGACAAGTATAAAATAAAAACTTCAGCTATAGAGCTGAAGTTCGACAACTATAAAACAAAAACTTCAGCTCCAGAGCTGAAGTTCGACAATTAGAAAAAAAACTTCAGCTCTAGAGCTGAAGTTCGACAGGTATAAAACAAAAACTTCAGCTCTAGAGCTGAAGTTCACTAGTAATAAACACAAAAACTTCATCTCCTAAAGCTGGACTTCACCAGTTACAAACACAAAAACTTCAGCTCCTAAAGATGGACTTCACCAGTTCAAACACAAAAATTTCAGCTCCTAAAGATGGAATTTCACCAGTTACAAACACAAAAACTTTATTCTGGTTCTCCATACAAGCACAAAATATTCAGCAAAAAAAATAAAACACAAATTCAAATCCAAAAATAATGCCAAAACATGAAAAAAAATTTCAGCTCCTATCTTAAG
The DNA here is from genome assembly GCA_026770625.1 of Nicotiana glauca. NCBI lineage: Eukaryota > Viridiplantae > Streptophyta > Magnoliopsida > Solanales > Solanaceae > Nicotiana > Nicotiana glauca. The sequence continues at coordinate 171,436 of MU701047.1, read as the reverse complement.
GTATCATTATATCTGTTTAACTCTGAAATTTTTTAAAAATTTGAACGTCTAATCACAGAAGAATTTATAGAATTTTCATTAACAACATGAACACTCGTTCAAAAAACCTAAAAATACAAACGTAAAAGTAAAATTAATGAACTTATCAAACTAAACCCTATCATAAATACATGACCATCAAAAACCCAAAACCAAAAATTAAATCGTAAAATAAAACCCAGAAAGTTAATGCAATGTACCTGTGATTAAATCGTAATGTGTGAATAACGACGACTAGCAGTTGAAAATTCGAAACAACGATGAAAACCGTTTGATTTTAGAGAAGAGCAAATCAAAAAAACGCGAATAACGGGAGAGAGACAGAGACTATAGAGGACTAGCGTATACTTGGGGAGAGAAAGTAGTCTTTTAATAAAGAAGGGCAAAATAGTTTTTTCAAATGGCTTTTAACAAAAAAAGGGTTACGGGTACAAACAGAAAGACAAACCGGCTACTGGGCAATTTTTACCACTCTAATGGGGCTGCCAAAAAAATTTTTGGACACAAGGCTTGCCTTGTTGGACTATGTATTTTGTAGCCATTGTTAGCCTTAACCCTTAGCCCAGTCCAATAATTCAAGCTCTGACTAGCTTCCCATCGTATCGTACTGTCTCGTCTTCTACGTTTCAACGCCATAGATTTTACGGCAAATTTTCAACAGATATTCTCACGCGCCGCCGCCGACCGCCACGTAGAGCTGTTTCTGCTTCATTATAATGGACGATACTGTGAAAGTTATACACCAATTACACACGTGATTCTTCCCGCTGTCAGTTTCGATGGACTCCTCAAAATTACCAAATCCTCAATCCATGCGGGTCCTAATTCGACCTCCAATTCCACCTACCCACCCCCAAGTTCTACCCCCTCCTCCCCAACCACCTCCATCAGAAGTACCACCCACCTCCTCCGCTCCACTCACCCCTCAAAGCGGCGTCGTCGTGGTTGGCTTTATCGGAAAACGCCATGATGACGTGGCTTATTTGATGAACCGGATTATCGACTCTAATGTGTTTGGCTCGGGGGGTTTAGATAGGCCGATTTTCGTTGAAAACCCGGAATTTGCTGTTACTGAGTGCATGAAGAGTTGGTTTGAGTGTAGGAACATAAGCTATTATCATGATGAGGAAAAGGGGATTTTGTACTTGCAATTCTCTTCAACTCGATGCCCTGTGATGATGGAAGACAAAAATTTGGAGTCTAAATTGGGATTTGATTCAATTTTGGAAGACCGCGAATTTGGTGATCTCCAAGCTATGCTCTTTATGTTCTCTGTAAGTTCTTTTTTTTTCCCCTGATATATTGATCAGTACACGAGATTTATGTGGTCAAAGTGATTTCTTTATTCCTTGTTATCTTACATTTGTTTCTTGGCTGTACATTAGAGAAAAGATAATAATGAAGCTTTTGAAATATGTATAAGTAGAAAACAGGAATTAGAAACATGGGCACACATTGCTTTTGTAATGAGTTCTGCAAAAGTTTCATTATCTTTCTCAAATTAGCTGAGGTCGGGTGAAGAAATCATCAATACCAAATTCCAACGAAGGCGAAAACGCTAGATGATTTTTTTCCATCTGTCAACGTTACCTAGTATCTTTTGTTGGTGGGATATAGAGCCCGTTTGGATTGACTTATTTTAAGTGCTTTTCAGCCGAGATAGCTTTTAAGCCATTTTATAGTATTTTTGGATAAAGCAAAAAAGTGCTTTTAAACACTTGTTTTTAAGCTAAAATGACAAAAAAAAAGCCAAAAGCTAGAATTCCTAACTTATGTCATATGCGTAAAAGTCACTTAAAATAAGCCCATCCAAACGGGCTCATAGTAGGTATCCCGTGGAATTAGTCGAGATGCGCGCAAGTTGGTCCGGATAGGTTATCAAAATAAAAAATCATCAATACCTATTCCATTACATATGGACCTGTTTCATTTATTTGGAAAAGAAGAAGCGATTAACAAAGTAGGCACAAGATGAGGCTGTTTGTTCATTGCAGGAAGCGATTAAGCACAGTTTTTTTGATGTAGCTAGTGGAAAAGTAGATGTATTGGATTGATGTAGTTTAGGTTAGTCGTAGATGTTTATTTCATTAAACCAATTGAGTTATCTGATTTTACTTTTACTAAGGAAAGCTTGCTTCTTGTTATTGGGCAAAGTTTTGGTTTCACAGTTGTATAAAAAAAGTGTGTGTACAAGAGTTTTGTATCATTTCAAACGAATTTTTTCTTTCTCACACATCAATGAGCATGTACTGATTGTTGCTTAGTGTTCAGTTTGAGTTGCCATCTTCTTTACTGAAGGGTGAGAATTGAGTTTGAGACTTACAGTCCAGTTCTTCTTCTTACCATGTGCCTAAAGGTCTTTTCCAGATTTTGTTTATTAGTAGTGCTAATCATATTCTTATGTGTCAAGGAAGAGATACCTACTAGTAAAGACCCTCCACCTCCAACCTTAAGGCTGGGGATTTTAGACAGGTAGCAAAGTAGGAGGGAGGGTCACTGTTGGGCTCCTGGGTAGGGGTTTGGGAGGTGGAGTGAACAATATAAGCTTCTGTTTCATATTTCATACTTGAAACAATATAAGCTTCTGTTTCATATTTCATACTTGACCTTGTTAATCATAGAGTGCTACTCAACCATGCTTAGCTATGCAGGTTTGTCATGTTCTAGTTTTTATTCAAGACGGGTCACGCTTTGACACCCACGCACTGAAGAGATTTCGTGTCTTGCAAGCAGCTAAACAAGCAATGACTCCATTTGTGAAGTCACAATCTCTGTCACCCTCTGGTTCTGGCTCACCTTTTGCATCTCCATCACGTAGAGGTGCATCTGGAAGATCATCTAACAATCCTTCTCCTATCAAAAGCCGTGGCATTTTCAGCCGAAATAATTCAGCAATTACTCTGATGTCAGGTTTAGGTTCATATACCTCTTTATTACCCGGGCAATGTACTCCAGTTACGCTTTTTGCTTTTCTTGACGATTTTGCTGATGATTGTGCTAGTTCTAGCGTTGAGGAGCCAGCTGATATTTCCTCAGCGAATCAATCATCTAGTGCTGGTACCTCGGCTCGGCCAAGCTTGGCTCCAAAAGGTTCTGGTTCTGTGGTTGTGCTTGCACGTCCTGTGAGTAAATCTGAAGGTGGGTTCAGGAAGAAATTGCAGTCTTCTCTGGAGGCACAGATTCGTTTCTCCATTAAAAAATGCCGGACGCTGTCTGGTTCTGAAACTGGTCATACGGGTTCAAGAAGTGGTGGTGTGTCAAATTCTGCACCTCTGTTTTCCCTTGATGCATCAAAGGCTGTTGCACTTTTAGATATAACATCTAATAAGAGAAGTGCATCCCTTGAATTTGCCATTGGTCTTGTGGAAGATGTTCTGAACGGGAAAGCAACCTCAGATTCTCTTCTGCTTGAAAGTCATAGCCAGAGTGCAAATAGAGAAGACATACTTTCCATCAAGGAGTTCATCTGCAGGCAGGCTGACATATTAAGAGGAAGAGGGGGTGTAGTTTCCAATACCAACAGTAGTCCAGCTTCTGGTGTTGGCATGGTTGCTGTTGCTGCTGCAGCAGCAGCTGCTTCTGCTGCTTCCGGAAAGACATTTGCTTCTCCTGAACTTCCACATTTGGAGAAATGGTTATCTTCTAGTCAGCTTATTCTGCAAGCAATCATTTCAGCAAAACATGCCATTGTGGATGAGACTGAAATTAGTAAGAGAAAGCTGCAACAAAGAAATTCCGTTTCACCACCTGTTGAAGGAAATGCCTCAAAAGTTTCAGATCCACTTGAGATTGCCATGTCTTATTTGGAGAGTGGTAGAGGGGTAAATACTAGGTTTTCTACTTTATGGTGCCAAAAGGCCCTTCCAGTAGCTAAGGCGACATATCTAAATGAGTTGCCTCCGTGCTACCCAACTTCCCAACATAAGGCCCATTTGGAGAGGGCTCTGCATGCCTTCAATTCAATGGTAAAGGGACCTGCTGTACGGTTTTACTTGCAGAAACTGGAAGATGAGTGCACATCCATCTGGACTTCTGGCAGGCAACTATGTGATGCTGTTAGTCTCACGGGAAAACCATGCATGCACCAAAGGCATGATGTAGAAACTGGCGGTTTATGTTCAAGTGATGACATTAAGCCACATTCCAGTGGGTACGTCTTCCTCCATGCATGTGCATGTGGTCGTTCAAGACTCCTGCGGCCAGATCCTTTTGATTTTGAAACAGCTAATGTTACTTTCAATCGTTCGATGGATTGTGACAAGCTTCTTCCCACAATTCAGTTACCCCCAGGAAGTGATACAGGTGGGCCCATTCAGCCCCTGTCTTGGAGTTTAATTCGAGTTGGGAATGCAAGATACTACCAGCCATCTAAAGGTTTGATGCAGAGTGGCTTCAGTTCTACCCAGAAATTTCTTCTAAGGTGGACCATCCTTCTTGAGAAGCCAAAACATGAGAATGGGCTACTATCAAGCAATTCACAACAAGCAAATATGAATACGTTTAATAGCAATGCCAGGGATGGGCCTAACAAAGTTGCAGGCATAGAGAATGCTGGTGCTTTGAGTGTACAAAATGGATATCAAATCCAAAAGAAGTCCTCTGCAGGAAATCTCAAAATAGATGATAAAGTAAATAATTTTGGTAAAGGAGTTTCCAACTTTAATATGAGAAAAGCTTTTTCTGAGGTGGTAGCTGGTTCAACTGCTGCAAATTCAGGATTTCCTCCCCTACAATCAAATAAACAAATTATGTCAAATCCAGATAGGAGTATTAAGCAAAAAAGTGCGAGAGATGGGGAAAGAGAGAAGGTTAATGAGATTAGTGATGAACCAGTATCGGAAAAAGTTGCTGTAATTCCTGATATTCATGAAGTTAAGAATGATGGTATTACTGTTTCTAACGATGTTACTAAAGGTAATCAAATTTTCCAGATAGGTACACATTTGGATGCAATGAAGATCAATAGAATTGAGAAGATCAGACCAATTACCTCTTATAAGCACGCAACAGTTTACATCGGATTTGAGCATGAGTGCCCCCGTGGGCACCGATTTATATTAACTGCGGACCATCTCAACAATCTTGGTTCTCCTTATGTGTTGCCTGTAGAATCTGTCGTCTCTTCATCTTTGGAAAATATCGATCATAAGGGGGTAGGTCCCTCTAGAGGGGGTAAGAATGGTGGCCATGGCAAAGGCCACCGACTGGCAAATGGAATCATTCCTACTTCCTCTAGGAAGGTCCGGAATCTGGAAAAGTCAAGTGAGGGGTTAGATGACAGATATTCAAATATAGAAGGGCCAGCTCAACTTTCCAGGCATCCAGTACATGCTGCATCAGGGGAAGATCTTGCAACTGGTCTTCAATCTCTAAATCTCGATGACTCTGGCTATGCTACCTCCTTGTTAGATAGAAGTTTGCCCATATACATGAACTGCCCACATTGTATGGAATTGAAGAGTAAGAACGATCAAGCAGATGTGAGATTTGCAGGAACCATTTCACAGCTCCAGAGGATCTTTCTGGTGGGAGTCTTACTTCTGATATTGGCTATTTTCCTCAATTTTCCTGAATCTTTATCGCCTCCTAAAGAAGTATCCCTCTTTATGTGATTTCATTTCAAGTGCCTATCTAATTCATTGTTTCTAATAATCAAATGAACATGCTTAGGTGATATTGCTTCATGTTTTTTTGTACCTAAACCAATTATGAGTGGATTCTCTGTTAAGACACCTCGCAATGTAAACATATGCTTTAAGATGTCAGTTAAGTGCTAAATGATCATGTCTATCACGCTATATGAATTGATCTCCTCTATCGTGTTTCCATGTTCAAACCAACTTAAATGTAACAAAAAGTTTTCCTAACCTTTGTTTATTGCAGAGCTTGGTAAAAAAGAGCAATGATGCTACCAGTTCATTATAGAACTCAGAATCATATTAAAAAACTGCCAAGTAGTAAGATCGTGCAGGAGCACGAGAGAAGCAAAACTATTGAACCTCTCTATCAAAGTCATTCTGAAAAATTCTTATGCACATGAATAGGTATTTTGCGAGTAATTGTATCTTCTAAACTCTAATGAGGAAGCTCTTGAAATTTACGTTTCGTTACATTTTAGGCGTAGGTACTTACCCTGTTTTGTAAAAGCATTTACTCATTTTCACCAATTTCATGGACGTATCAGCAGTCTTATTCATGGCCAATGGGCTGCATATGAGAAAGTTCTACAGAAAGATAGATATATTAGATATCTTTTGGTCTTCTCTATTTAACCTAAGTCTGGTAAGCCAGGAGAGAATGACCTCTTCTTTTGAGGATTATCATGTACAGGTTGAAACGGGAGAACTGCAGCTACAAGTTACTTGTTCTTCTGTTTTCTTGTTGGATATTTTTTAATATTCTCTGTTTAAAGGACCTATTTCATGTGAAATACAGTGAGTGTGACTGTGACATGTTAGCTAGTGCATCAAAACTGTTGGTAACTGAAGAAGTAGGTTACTTGTAAATAACAGATCTTAGAAATTGGTCCATCTTCTGCATTTTTTTCAACTTGTATGGTTCCTTTCCATAATTCTAAAAGTTTAAAAAAGAAATGATTTTGATGGTTAAACTTCTAAAACTGAACTGCAAATTTTCTGTATGTTTCATGTCCTGTTGGTTCATATATGTATACATATATACATGAGAAATTCACTTCGTTTGCTAGTTGTAATGAGTTATGCTCTTTGTCATGCAGGTTACACCTCACTTCCCAGTCATTTTGGCGGCAAACCCAGTCATACAGTTTGAGGTAACTTACAGGAACTTTTGGTATCGAATTAACTTATCCTTGTCCACCTAATCATATGAAGCCCTAATTGTTTTTGATCTTGGCATTTTGCATTACTCAATTAACCTTTGATGTGCAATACTCATACAATGTTTGGCACCATTTTTTTTTTTGATGAAGTAAGGGAATTTCATTAAATGGCATCAAGAAGATGCATACCAAAAAACTATAACATAAAGGTATTGTCTGCCCATATACAAAAACTTACAAGACAACTAAGGAGCAGACAAAATCCAGAAATAGTTCAACACTAGTTACAGGGGCCTGATTGAACCAACTAAATAAGTTAATTAAACAAGTGGCTTTAAGAGTGTGGTTGGGAGTTGAAATCCCATCAAAACATCTACGGTTCCTTTCATTCCAAATACTCCAAAAAATAGTACCAGGTACCATTGACCAAGTCTTTTTGATGGATTTCCCAACTCTCCAAGAACACCAACTCTCATAAGCTTCCTTGATACTGTTTGGCATAACCCAGGCAAGTCCAAAAACTGATAAAAACATACTCGAAATATCAGATGCTACTGTACAGTGCCTCACACTCTCGAGTTCCATCTGGCACATTTAACATCTATTCACAGTCGGTATACTCCGTCTGCTATGATTGTCTTGAGTAAGGCAAGCTTCATACAATGTTGTCCACATAAAGCCAACTACCTTTGTAGGTAGTTTGGTTTTCCATATAAGCTTCCAAGGCCATTTGTCGATCAATTCCTTGTTGGAGCATAGATTGTTATATCCTCTTTTGACAGTATAGGTTCTCTCTTTTGATTCACCCCATTCCAACCTATCCTGCACCAGGGAGATGACATTAGCACCTGATAATTTATTGAGCAAACCCAACAGATCATTCAACTCCCAATCTTGGATGTCCCTTCTGAAATGTGGAGCCCAAGTACTACTTGCCAAACATGTGAGATAGTTGCATTTTTATTACTAGCAAGTAAAAATAAAGCTGGAAATTCATCTTTCAGGGTCACTGTTCCTAGCCATTTATCTTTCCAGAAAGATATATGAGCCCCGTTCCTTAGCTTGAGCAATGACTCGAGCTTGAATTCCCCCCAAAGCTTTGAAATGTGTTTCTAGGGGCCTGAACCATGTGGAGCTCTCCCCTGCCTAGGACACCAGTTGTTTGCCACCCCATACTTTGCTTGAATTAACGTTTTCCATAACCCTGAACTTTCCATGTTGTACCTCCAATGCCATTTCATCAATAAACTCTTGTTATGCAAGGCAAGATCCTTTATCCCTAGCCCTCCATGGTTCTTAGGAAGAATAATTCTTGGCCATTTAACAAGATGGAACTTGTAAGTGTCAATGTTGCCTTCCCATAAAAATCTCTTCTTAATTGATCAAATCTCCTTTGTACCTTAGCTGGGATTGGGAATAAGGACATGAAATATGTTGGTATGCTATCTAGCACACTATTGATGAGTGTAAGTCTACCTCCAAAGGATAGGTATTGCATTTTCCAGGAAGCTAGTTTCCTTTCAAATTTTTCAATCACACCATTCCATATGCCTTGAGACTTGTATCTAGTTCCCAATTGGGAGCCCCAAATATGATGTAGGGAAAGATCCCACTTTACAACACATAGCCTCTGCAAGCTCATCCAGATTTGGGACTGTGTTAACCGGATAGATGGTGCTTTTCAGCATGTTCATGTGTAGGCCTGAAATGTTCGGTACCATTTTCTTGACGTATGTATTTATGTTGGATGAAGTGTTGAATAAGAATATATGTACTAGGGATACTGGTTAAGAGCACCCAAAATGGGAAAAAGTACCCAAAAAATATGGTGGCTTGTTTTAGTAGTTAGAAGTACTCTCACTTATTTGTTGTCTCTTACGTTGCTGTTATTATCTTTCTGGCCTCTTTTGTTGTTACCGGCCTTTTCTTTTGTTTCCTTTTGTTTTCTTTTGTTTCCTTTTCTGATATTATTGTCTCTTCTGTTGAGCCGAGAGTCTCCCAGAAACAACCTCTCTACCCTTTCAGGGTAGGGGTAAGGTCTGCGTACACTCTATTTTCAGACCCCACTAGTGGGATTTTACTGGGTATGTTGTTGTTTTAGTAAATAAAAGAAATCATGATAGTATTGTATAGTAAGAATTTGTAATGGTTTGACTTGAAGTTTCATTAGACGAAAACTTGAAGATTGGTGTCACAATCTGTGTATAGTGATTCATGTATTATTATTAACTGCATAACATTTCGTACATTTTAAATCATGCACAACTAGTCTGTGAACCAAATGATCTCTTACAGTAATCTTTTTGCAAGTCAATTACAGTGAGTTAATGATCAATAAAAATGACCTCTATTGACATGGGATTGAGGTGTAGCTTATCAATCAATTGTCGGGTTGCGGAAATTGATAATGCAGAGAAGTATTTGTTAGGTGACTTAGAATCTTAATACTAATACTAAAGGTGAAAAATTAATTTATGCTGCATTCTGTGAAAGAACATCTGATCTCTGTTGTGCTCTGTATCAAAAAGCATCTGACCTCTTTGTGAATCTGTAACTGCTATTCCGTTAGAAAACATGTTGCTTTACACTAGAATTACTTTACAGATAAAATAAACATGTATTACACTAATAGAACACTGGAAAACAGATTTTCCAAGAAAAATGAACTTGCCAGTGTAATAAGCAGCAACAGGCTTTGCATTCTTCTTTTATGCTGGCCAAACAGTGGCGTAAGCTTCCTGATTATTTCACAGATGGAGTAGGTCGTTGAGGTGCTTATAAGCAATGCTAGGATCTGGATCTCATTGTTGAATTATCTGACCACCTCATCTAAACTTAAACTTATTAATTAATTATATCTTTAACATGCTCCTCAAGCGCGGGCTTGATTCTCTTTCATGGGCCAGATATTTGGATATTTTTTCTGATAATAGGTAGTGGTGAGTCTTGAGTGCAAGACCTCCGTTTGCTCTGATACTATGTTGAATTGTGTGACACCTCATCTTAAAGCTTAAGTTGTTAGAGACAATGCACTTGTATTACTTTATTATATCTTCAACAACTCACCTAAATAAAGATTACAAGAAGGCTAAAAAGGTTTGTAGCTCTTCTTTTATTTCACTGTAGTTGCCATTGTTGGCTTACCGGATCCTCTTCAATGGGATGCTTGACTGCTTGTTGTCACATCTTCACGCATCTTTTTAGATGTTCTGTTGTTTCATTTTTGGTGTACATCTTTGGAAATAATCATTTCAATTATTCTCTCAATTGCTGAGTTTCTTTTCTATTTTGACTTTTTAGGAGTCATGTCTCCCTCCATCTATGCCAGACCGTAAAAAGAAGTTGCAGTTCTGTCTTGGATGTCGAGTAATTTTACCCCCAGAGAGTTTTCTGTCACTTCGACTGCCTTTTGTTTATGGTGTACAGCTGGAAAATGGAAACCTCCATCCTGTTATGCCTTTTGAACAGCAGCCTCAACTCACTGCCTGGATAACGAAAGGCACAACATTGCAGCTTGTATCCAAGGACAGCAATCATGAGGAACTATTTACATAGCCAAATGGATGAACTCTAATCTAGATGGTGCTGAGTTAATTTTATTAAGCATTTTGAACTGCACTTCTTGGACATAGTTCTCTGCCGTCAGGTAAGCATTTGATCTAGCATGTTTTTAAAAACAGAACCCTGTTTCAGGCTTTCAGCTTTGCCTTTATAGGATGACATTTAATGATTGCAGTCGTAGAAGGACAATGATGAAAAAAAAAACATCTTTTGCAGCAGCTTTTTTTTTAAACTTTTAGGGAGGAGCGATGATACTGGGTTTCAGCTCTTTTATCCTTGGTTTATGTGATTAACATTTTTCAAATCTCTGTAAGGCTTACACTCCAGAGGCATAATAACAAAGACTTCATACTTGTTCTACAAAAAGAAAAGGTTTAAATCTTACTGAAAACACTAATACCGCGGAAGGTTATATTCACATGTTCTTTTTGGTTGTGAATCTTCTTTTTTGTGTGACACTTATGTGTCAGTATTTCTTGTTGGATGTAAGTGAGGATTCAAATGTATATTCCTGCCTTGTACATGCCCATACTCTCATAATACCCATACATACTCTGATTGGGGCGTAGTGGACTGGCTAATGGAAAACATCCTGGTCCTCCGTTTCTGGGCACGCATGAAGTTATTTAAAGACTTGCAACTATGCTAGACTTAGTATTTTCTTTTGTTTCTTTTTGTTGTTAGATGCATGCAGGATAAGTTATTTATTCGTTGTGATAGCTGGGAAATGCAATTGCCCAAGTACATGGGAAGAGAAGAGGAAGTTTCCTTCACTTAGGTGACGTACTGCGGCTGACTACTCTTATCTTTGTCATGGAAATACCTGTGGAAGCTAATTCATATGACACCATATCTTGTCTTTTTTCTTGCTCAGGTGGGTTTATTATGCTATCACTCGGCAGACCTGATGATGGCTGGTTCATCATCAGCGGCAGGCGCTTTGGAACTTTTTGGTATGCATTTCTTCATTCTTTAAAATTGTGCATCAAAGTAAGGCAATATGAAATTCTAGGGACTTATAATTTTCAGCTTGCAAATTATAGTTGGAGAATTGCTAGTTAGGGTTATGATGTTGCATTGATTTTTGTTAAGTGTTTAAATCATGGGATCAAGTATTTTGGACTGGAGTCTTGTGATAAGAAGACTCCTGCTAGGAAGTACCAAATTGTTTGGCCGTGTTTATCCCAAAATGGTCCGTATGCAACAATTCAACAACAACAACAACAATCCAGTATAATCCCACTTAGTGAGGTCTGGGGAGGGTAGTGTGTATCCTACCCTGGGATAAAGAAGCTGTTTCCAAATAGACCCTCGGCATCCTTTCCTCCAAGAACTTACCCCCTTGCTCTTGGGGAGACTCGAACTCACAACCCAGAACTTCCCAACAACAATTCAACATATATATATATATATATATATATTAAAGCAAGAAAGTTACCATATATAATTGACATTATGGTTAAGCCAAGCGGCAAGCTAATAAATGTCAATAGTATATGGTGACTTTATTCTATATTTGGCTATTTTAGTTAAATACATATATATATATATATACATATATATATATATATATATATATATAGAGAGAGAGAGAGAGAGAGAGAGTGAGAGAGAATTTGAATTAAAAGATAATTTTGAATTTATAGATAAAGTTCTAAAATTCGACAACAACAACAACAACCACCCAGTATAATCCCACTTAGTGGGGTCTGGGGAGGGTAGTGTGTACGCAGACCTTACCCCTACCCTGGGGTAGAGAGGCTGTTTCCAAATAGACCCCCGGCATCCTTCCCTCCAAGAACTTCCCACCTT
>MU701047.1:88221-150320 GCA_026770625.1 Nicotiana glauca | reverse complement strand
CTTTATCAATTATTTGTAGCATCTATATGAAATACAACCGTTTGTAGTCGGAATATATATATATATATATATATATATATATATATATTTTAAATTCTATTAGAGTTTAAATGGATCATAAAATTATTGTCATAATATTTATTGAGCATCTCTAAAAAATATTGATGTTTTCGGGGTATACCCTACCTATTGGATTTGATTTAACGCCATGACTTTCCTTCACTCAATTCAACCAAAAAATTAGTGAATAAATTTATCAAAAGTACAACATATAGGTAACAACACATATATAGTACTAATACATAAATTCAGCATTTATATTTCCTGAAAAGTGACATTATAGATAACAACTTACCAGTTGTAGCTTATGCATCATTCATATAAAATACTTGAAAATGGTAAGTTAATAGCAAGCATCAAGTAGATCATGGATACTCGAAAATACCTCTTCTAGTAGTCATACTAATCATTGTTTGCTTTCAAATGATACAATTATAAATTATGAAGTATACTTTCTCAATAGCTGGTTTGTTTTCCAAATTTCAAAGAAGTAATTAATCTACCTAGATAAAGATGTGAAGTATTTCTTGTTTTCTTCAAGATGATTTATGCTTCTAATTAGTATGACCAACTTTTTTAATTCCTTTTTTTTAACTATATGCAAGGGCAAAAACCCAATAAGAAAAAATATTCATCCAAGTAAAAGAAAATATTAAAAGCAGCAAGACAGACCGAAGATAGTTAACACACAAATATGCATAAGACAACTTATGTAACAAATCCTTGGTTACCATGACATGCATCATATCAACAATTAACTGCTACTATAATTTTCATAAATAGAACTTCGAAAATTTCATTCCATTCATGTGATATAAAAGATGTAATATTAATATGTGTTTATGCAATACGGGTGTAGTACCAAGTTATGTGCATATGATATATTAAAGGAATGTCAAGTATAAGATAATCACACCTTCTTACGTTTCATTACTTACCATATGTAGTTTTCTCTTTACATCTAACCATGAGATGATATGTATGGCTTCTAATTGAAATCTTTCCGGATGTAGTTTTTTTTTTTTTAGATATACATACAATTGGTTAGAGACTCGTGCTGATAACGTGTTATAAAATAAAAATAATTTAGTAACATGAACAAGAAATAAAAGTAATTTTGTAAAACATGAACAAGAAATAGAGATAGAGAGAAGGAATAGATTTTCTTTCTTCAATTGCGTGTATTTTCCTATCTATTACAAGGCCTTTATATAGGCATAAAAAGTGAAGAAAATATGTCATTGAACATACAAAATATGTCATTATGCATTTGAGATAAAAATAATGAAAGAAGAGTAGACATCCACCATAATTTGATATTTATCATAACAGTCATATACTTATTTGCACTCTTCAATTATTATCAATAAATGCAAACACCTGCTGTTCTAATTGGAATTGTGTTTTTCCTTTTCGGAAAAGGAAAATGCATTTAGGGCTTTGAGGTTATTCATTTTTAAAAAAGGAAAGAAGGGTATATAAGCTTTTGAAGTAAGTAACAGAGAAATAGAGCCAAATTTAGTATAGTATAAACGAGAATTGTAATGTATTGTTCTTTCTTTAAATTTCTCGTGCTACATCTTCTCGAAATCATAAAACTAATCCAAAAAACAACATTTCTCAAAATTACGCCACCATACTTCTTGGGAGGAATTCTCTAGAGAATTATTTTCTTTTCCAAAGAGCATATCCTCTAAAATTTACTTGTTACTACCACGGCCTAATGAGATGGAATCTTTTTATCAAGTCATTAATCAATTATTTTGTGTAATTTTGGAGATGACTTATTCATTTTATAATTTAGAAATTATTCTTCATATAACTAAAGTTATAAATCTATAAGTTGCATTAATGCAATGGACTAATACGAAGTATATTAAGGTGTGTCATTCGATTAACTTCGCAGAAAATAATACTTGTCTATCACAAAGTATATAATACAATACAATAGAACTAGTGAACAAATCTTATTATATATATTAACGTAAAATATTATAGTCCTAATAACAAACTCAATTCACTCAAATCGTAGCAACAGGTTGACGCCATCTAAATAATCGATGCTTTTTTAAAACCACAGCTTAGTTTCAAAGAGATTGTTATATCTCAAAAAAGGAACAATAATACTGTATTCTTTATCTTCCTACAGCGAAAAATAATGACCACGTTTTTCAGATTCATAATACAGAATAGGTCGGCAGACGTTTATCGGAAATTCCTCGTCAAACTTATATTTAAATATCAAACCCCACAGTGGAGCCATTACCTTCATTAATAGATCAAAAGATATCATATCTCTACTTTTTTTGTCATTTCTATTAATTTGAAAACTTTTAAAAATAACTTCCAGCCGCTGCTGTTCCTTCTTTTCTTAATTTCTTTTTAATAAATAATATATTTAGAAATTTTAACTAATCATTTACAGTTATACACGTATCTCAAAAGTTTCTGCTAGAAATTTGATGATTATTCCACCACAAAAGTTAAGTGAGCAATAATTGCCACTAAAATTAAATTACTTCTTTAATGACAGGATTAAAATAAGAAAAAATAAAAGATTAGGAACCCTAGTTCCAGATCATTCCATGGTGCATGATTGCTTCCGACCGAAAGCAATTACAAGGGGGACACTCCCACTCTTTTATGTCATTATCAAACAGAACCCTATGACGTGGCTCCTTGTCGTGTTGTCCACGTGTCATCACCGCAGCAAATTGGAGGTGAATTCTTAGCTGTCAATGCAGGCCTCTCGGCCTCTACAGGACCACTCACCCACAATTTTTCATTTAAATCTTATTAATATAATATATGGTCCAAATAGTAACCGGCTACCTGGTATGGCCGGTTCCTAACACCCCATGCAAATTACCAATTTCCCAATATAAATCCATGCAAACTTCCCCTATTTTCATCACTCCCCTTGCCTTTAGTGACTTTGTAACACTTGAAAATATTCATTTTCTCTATTTCCAGATCCTGTTTTTCCGGCCATGCCGATCAACCAAATTGCTGTTGGAAGCCATGAGGAACTCCGCCAATCAGGGACGCTCAAGGCGGCCTTGGCGGAGTTCATCTGTACCTTGATCTTTGTGTTCGCAGGTCAGGGTTCTGGTATGGCTTTCAACAAGCTATCAGCTGACGGTGTCGCTACTCCTGCCGGCCTAATCTCTGCCTCAATAGCCCATGCCTTCGGGCTGTTCGTGGCCGTCTCCGTCGGTGCTAACATCTCCGGCGGCCACGTTAATCCCGCCGTTACCTTCGGTGCTTTCGTTGGTGGAAACATCACTTTGTTCCGTGGGATTCTCTACATTGTTGCACAGTTGCTTGGATCCACTGTTGCTTGCTTCCTCCTTGAATTTGCCACTGGTGGCATGGTAAGCATGTGCACATACTTAATTTGTAGACTAATTAGCTGCATAATCAGCCTGTGTTTAATTTTATCATGCTATAGCCTTTATGACTTGATGTTAACTGTTCTAACTTCCCTATCCTAGCGTTTAAGTAGGCATCTTAATCTTTGACTTTTTTAAATTTAGCTTTTTTCCCATAAAAAAAAAAAAGGAAAAAGGGCGAAACAAAAAGAAATAATATAAGTGAACTCTTAGTCTTATACCTAACTTTTTTTATTTTTAGCTATAAAGGCATAGTATAGTCATTTACCTTTTGAAGGTTGATCTGAGATGCATAAATAATTATTTATTCAATTTCTTCTTTTGAGTGGATAATGAATATATGGTGGCCGTATGACTCTCTTGAAAGTAACGTACAGTTTTTCCTTTCTATGTAGTAAAGGGAAAATGGTACTGATGGGACACCCTTTTTTGTTTTCAGCCATGTGAGGAAATGTTATGCCCTTTTTGAAAATTATACTGAATTACTATATGGAGTATTTCTTTTTTACCATGAAATATATGAGGATATGGAAATATTGCCTAGTTTCTACACCAAACACTACAAAGGAGATTTTTTTCTTCTTTTTGATTACTAGGAAATTTCTATTACCACAAGGTTCATTAGCAATTAAATATCAAATCAAATGTCACTTCTAGTTAATTTGACTCATGAAATCAAAGACGGCGCGTGAGAGTAGAATATATGCTCTAAGGTCATTTTCGTTTAGTACATAAACAATACTTATACCTTACAATTTAGGAGTATCGTTTATTATATTATAGATAAGTTGAACTATTGGCTGATGTCAGTATCATTATCGTTGAGAAGGTTCATGTTATTGTTTGTTGTGTGACATCTCTGATTAGAGTGTAAAAATTGAAATCTTTTTATATCTCGTTTGAAAGCGACTTAGTTTGTCCTCTCATTATGTAAGATAGTGATATGATGGTAACTAGGGGTGTACAAACGAAACCGATAAATCGCATCAATTCGATAATCCGAGTCAAATCGAGAAAAAAAAATTCGACCATGGTTTGGTTTGATTTGGTTTGGTGTTGGAAAAAAAAATCCGACCATAGTTTGGTTTGGTTTGGTTTTAACTAAAGAAAGTCAAACCGAAACCAAACCAACCCAACATTACATATATAGAAATTTGAGATATATTTAATATAAAAATATACTTATTGTGATGCAATTTATAACTATTTCTTAAAAAAATCATAATTTTATCTTTTAAGGTATTATTTCAAGGTTGGACTTAGAGCTTTTGAATGTTCCAATAAGTTTTATAGCTATTAACATTTGTGAATTAAATAATGCTAACAAAAGCACAAAACAAAATCAAGTCAATACTAATGCTAACAAAAGACATTCAATTCAATACTACGGGAATGTGTTGAATATCTATTTTTGTTTAATTTTGCAATAATTAAAATAAAAATACATAACCTATTTTTTATTTTTTCTTTAGCGTTTAGTCATGTAATTAATACTCCCTTATTAGTCTACGTATTTTAGCATGACGTAGTATTTTTTAGGTTATGTTTATTCTATTATGACTTTTTAATTAGTAATATTTATATTACATAATTTTATTGTCTTTATTGTTGAATATTTTAGGATAATATCATGATACATCTCATATTTTATATCATTTTCTTGGAAAATACTTTATATAGTTGTATCTTATTAGGATTAAAGAAATATTTTGAGCACAATTTATATGTTTTGTTCTACGAAGATTTTACTGGAAAAAAATCCGAAAAAATCCGAATAACCCGAAAACCCGAGAAAACCCGAGAGCGAAAAACCCGAGTTTTATTGGTTTGGTTTGGTCTTTATATTTAATAATCCGACACAATTGGTTTGGTTTGATAATTGTAAAATCCGAACTAACCCGACCTATGTACACCCCTAATGGTAACTATATCTAAAGCTATATAATATACGTTTATTCAACATTTATGAGGGCCAATTTAGTAACTAACAATATTCATCCGTTAGATGGCATTATCACTTTCCTCTGCTTATAGCGAAAGAAAGAATATTCCAATCATATTCTTTTACATACACCGCAGAGTAAAAAAAAAAAAAAAGGAAAAACTTACATTATTTTATCATATTATAACAAGTTCTTTTTTCCATGTTTATAGATTATAACTTGTTCTTATAGGTAACTTAATCTGATGTGTAAATATATTATGAGTGTACAAATTTTAAATTTTCATACTATATAATAGTGATACTAACAATTGTGATGGTTAAAAAAATAATGCAGAGCACAGGAGCATTTGCATTGTCAGCTGGTGTATCAGTATGGAATGCATTTGTGTTTGAAATAGTGATGACTTTTGGACTTGTTTACACTGTGTATGCCACTGCTGTTGACCCAAAGAAGGGAGACTTGGGAGTAATTGCACCAATTGCCATTGGTTTTATTGTTGGTGCCAACATTTTAGCTGGTGGAGCCTTTACTGGAGCTTCAATGAACCCTGCTGTATCCTTTGGGCCAGCTTTGGTTAGCTGGACCTGGACCCACCAATGGGTCTACTGGGCTGGACCCCTTGTTGGTGGTGGCATTGCTGGTGTTGTCTATGAACTCGTCTTCATCAACCACTCCCATGAGCCACTCCCAAGTGGAGATTTTTAAGATTTTCACGAAATTTCAACCTCTGCTGCTTTCATTTTCTCTTTGGAGTTTTCCTTGTTTTGTCTATGTTTATTGGACGCTGTTGAATTGTATTGTGTATTCAGACGGCTTTTATTATTTACTATATTAGCCTTCTTTGATTTCCTGGTGGTAAATAAGGTATTTTAGATTTTCTAAAATATTGCATTCATTTTATTACCTTAATTATATACGTACGTGTTTATTTAGTGTTTTAGGTCGGGAAATAATTTTGGAATCAAGAAAAATAATATAGCTCCTTAATTAGTAATCCATGGCCTGTTCAAACTGGTATTTAATTTGGAAAAATCTTACTTTATACCCATTAAGCCCAAACTATTTATCTTTTAATACCTAAGCCTGAACTATTTACCTTTTCTATATATGTAACCCAAAATACATCTGACTCATCCGTCTTCTCTTTTGAAGTACAGAATGTTAAAAACATGACTTCATTTTGCAACACTACTTGGTAGTGGACTTGAATGGATCTACTTCTACTCTGCCAAATCTGATTTTCATTAACATGGTCAACCTAAGCTATTGTTCTACTTCCTTTCCTTATGATTTTTGTGTATATGAAGATCCACCATTGTTGAGCTTGAAGTTTCTAAATTCAAAATTTTATTTTGAAGATTTATTGTTTGATTCGATGTGGGTGCTGTAAAATATTGCTTACAGTACCTTCGAGTAAGCTTCCCAAATTTGAATTTTTATGAGTGTTTGAATATCCACCATTGTTGGCTTGAAACTCAATTTTTTTTTTGAAGATTTCTTATTTGATTTAAAGTGGGTGTTATTAAATATTGCTTATAATACCTTCTGAAAGTTCATAGTGAAATTTGATAATATTTGAAGTTGATTTGAGATGATTGAGATCGAATCTTTCCACTTAAACTAGAAGAAGAACACACTTACTTAATAGTATACTGCTATGGTACATAATATGTTGTAGGAGTATATAGTTATATTGTAACAATATACTATTATAGTGTACAATATACTTTAACGATATACTATAATAATTGAAGAAGAACACAACTACCTAACAGTATACCATTACAGTATACAATATACCGTAGGAGAATATAGCTACAATGCAACTGTATACTATTATAGTATATAATATACTGTAATGGTATATCGTAATAATGTGCAATATCAGTATGATTGAATAGTATACGATATACCATAATAGTATACTATTTAAATGTAATAATGTAATGTTGAATGAAGAACATAAAATATTATTTTCATATATTGTTATTTTGGTATATAATATATAATTCAATAATATATGATTTATTACAATAATATATTGTACAATATACAATATAATGTTATAATTTATTAGATAGCAATCACGTGTTGATTCTTAGAATCTAATTATGTAGTTTATGGTGCTCAATAGCAGTCAGTGTGATATTCAGTGAATTAGATCAAGTCACAACTAATATTATTTTAATTTAATAATTGAATTTAAAATGTAAGAAAAAAGACAAAAAAATATATTATACTAGTTTTATTTTTTTTAAAAAATGTGAACAAAAATTAGATTATGAAGAGAAAAGAATATAAAAAAGAGGTTAAATGAAATTAGAATGGGAAAAAAATAAGAAGAAAACGAGAAAAAAGAAAAAAGGAAAAGAAACATAGAAATAAAAAGAAATTGGAGAAAAAAGCGAAAATTCCCCATAAAAACTACCATGGGTTGAAAATATAATTAATTTGTGGATAAACGAATAGACAGACAAGGGTAAATAGTTCTATTTTATTGGTAACTATGTCATTTTCCTATTTAATTTAGGTTTTCACAAGGGAATCCTTTTACCTTTTTTTATTTTTGGGCCGGGATAAGTGCGTGCACTATAGTCATAGATGATATGAATGTTGTTATAATCCAAGAGAAATTTTCAGAAATTACTATATTTTAGTGATTATTAGCTTGCTATAGCTACCATTTACTGAATTACTTCCTATAACAATGTTTTCAATTGTTATAGACTGATGTATTTTTGCTACTGTATTCATGAATACAGTAGCAAAACTCAACGGAAAACAAGGGAATCCAATTAAGTAGAGAATGTATTCGATTGTTCGTGAGCTGTATTCGTGAATACAGTAATGCAATTTGCAAAAACGAAAAATGGTCTTCAGCTGTTTAAAAACGGTAAGTGAATCAATTGACGCGATAGACTCCTAATATAACTCAACAAACTCAATTATAACACACAAAATTTGTATTTTCAGTTATAAAAAATATTCTCAACCGAAAAATACCCAAAAAATAGAGCAACCTTTAGAGATTCAATCCATCTTTTTTTTTGTGGTATCTTTACTAAAATATTTTCTAGTGGCATCTTTACAAATAGATTTATATATTGAAATTATATAATTACATTGAATATAGTTAAATACATAAAAATACTTGAATATATAAAATATAGCAGGTCACTTATATTGCAAAAACATATGAATACATGCTGCAGATACATTTGAATACATAAATTATATTAATTAAAAAAAATATATGAATACATTCATGGAATATAGCGAGACAGTGAATACAATTAAATACATGGAATACAACGAGATATAATAAAAAGCGACAATGAATACAATAAAATACGTAGAATACAACGAGATACATTAAAATACAATGAAAAAAAAAGGTAACTCGCCCTTCAAGTTGCTCACCTCAAACTCCGTCGTCTTTGTTGAAGAACAACCCTAATGTCGTCTCGTTGAAAGGGC
Source organism: Nicotiana glauca (assembly GCA_026770625.1). Lineage (NCBI taxonomy): Eukaryota > Viridiplantae > Streptophyta > Magnoliopsida > Solanales > Solanaceae > Nicotiana > Nicotiana glauca. The sequence goes on along the minus strand of MU701047.1, from coordinate 141,445 downwards.
CGCGATTCTGACTCGAAACTCTCAAAATTTGGCGAAAAACGAAGGAAATTCCCCCAAAATTTCACTATAATTTCATTTGCAAATCCCTCCAATTCGTATTTGAAATATACAACCCCTCAAAAGTTTCCTCAATTCACCTTTCAATGGTAGATTTCGAACCTCCATCTTTCTCTTTAGGGCTTGATTTCGACTTTGATTCATAGCCCCAACCCACTGACAATGAAAATTTTGCGAGACAATGGAGATGAATCAATGGAGAATCGTGGTTGTATTCATGGAGAAAGACTGGCGTTGAGAGGGAGAGGGTGGAGAAAAATGTGAAAGAATGAGAGAGAAAAATAATATAAAGCATATTTTATGGCTTAAGGGTAGGAGATTATTTGACTATAAAAATCAAAAGATAGCTTTGGAATATAATTTTTTAAAAGGATATTTATTTCAAATAAATAAGATATCAACCTTTGCTACATGAGGTAAAAAAAAATTCCTATATTCGCTTTTAATCTTCTTAACGTTTTAATATATTGAACTTTTGAATTATCACATTCATGGTCACAATTAATAAAGGTCAGCCTCTACAACATGGCTTTTATCTGAGAATTTGTTTTCCTACTCAAAAAGCGAAGACACAGTTTGTCATTTTTCACACCTGCTACAACCCGTTAGTTAGGACTTAGGAGCGAGGTATTAAAAAAATGGCAATGATGATCAGTATAATAAAGTGGTGGTTTAATTTATAGGATCCATTTGTTAGCAGATGCTATATATATAAGCTAAGGGGTCCTTCTTAAATTATTTTTTTGTACGTACACTAATCAATCGTATAACTTAAAAGGCTATATATTTTAGGTCACCATGTTTGTTCGATCATTGAATGCTCTTGTCAGGGAAAGTAACGTTGACTATTTTGAAGAATTATTGCGCAAAGAGACCCTCAAACAGACATACTCTAGTACAATTACTACAATTGTAACACATTAATTGGTCTTATCATGTAACCTTTGTGTCTATGCCATCATTTAATTAATCATTTGTGATCATGAAACAAAGTTCCACTAACTTATAAATTACGTAAGCTATATTTCGTAACTGGAGTATATTAGTAATATCATAAAGATAATTCATTATCTTGAAGTAATGTCATACTTCATCCTTAATCAGAGGTTTCGAGTTCGAGCTCCTGGGTATGGAGTCGCTTTTGTTAGAGAGCGCTTTACCCCCCAACGTGGGACTTCCCGACGCGAATCCTGATTAGTCGGGCCCCAATGTGGATACCGAATACCGCGTGAGAAATAAAAAAAAGGTTATGTCTGACGACCCAAAGGGTCATCACCTGTTTTCTCTGCTTTTCGCGCTTTCGAGGCCTTGAAAACCTCACTTTTAGTTGCCTCGATTTGCGTGCGCAGTCCGGGCGCGTAGCTGAAAAACTTAAATATGAATTCTGTGTAAAAATTGATGAATTTTGATATTAATATGATTAAAGTTGACTTTGGTCAACATTTTGGGTAAACGAACCCGGATCCCCGGACCCGGACCCGTAATTTGACGGTCCCGGAGAGTCCGTAGAAAAATATGGGACTTGGACGTACGCCCGGAATTGAATTCCGAGGTCCCAAGCCCGAGAAATAAATTTTCGTGTGAAATTGTTTTCTGAATTTAATCAAGGAAAATGGAAAGGAAATTTGATCAGAAGACTATGGTATCGGGCTCATATTTTGATTCCAACGCCTGGTACAAGTTTTTTATGTGATTTAAGCGCTTTCTGTAGTTTGGTTGAAAACGGACGTCATTTGACGTGTTTCGGACTCAAAAATGGAAAATTTGTGTTTTTATGAAAAGTTGGAAGAAATCATGTGATTTGAGGCTTGATTCTATGTATATGATGTTATTTTGGCGATTTGATCGCACGAGTAAGTCCGTAAAATATTTTTGAGGTTGTGTGTATATTTGGGTTGGAGCTCCGAGGGCTCGGGTGAGATTTGGATAGGTGTCGAGTTGCATTTTGAACCTTTGAAAAATCTGGTATCCTTCAGTTCTGCATGCTTTGCAATTGCGAAGCCAGCATTCGCAAAAGCGAACTCGCAATTGCGAACTTCCCATCGCAAATGCGATCCTTCACCTGGGCAGCAATCTTCGCAAATGCGAAGTAATTCATCGCAAATGTGATGCCTGCCCATGAGCCCAGCCTTCGCAAATGCGAAGAGTTTAATCGCAAGTGCGATGCCTGCCTATAGCCTCCTCCTTCGCAATTACGACAGTTTTCCTCGCAAATGCGAACCTTCCACTTTTCTTCAGAGTTCGCAAAAGCGAACTAGTCTTCGCATTTCCCAGATTTTGTAGGGTTCGCAATTGCGAATCCGACTTCGCATTTCCCATATTGGAGGCCTACAATTTTTCATACTTAGACAAATTTTAACCCTCATTTCTTCATTCTTTCAACTCAAACACTCCATAGGCGATTCTCCAAGAAAACTTTCTTCCCCAAATCATTTGTAAGTCAATTTTTACTTAATCCCTTCAATCATTTACATCATTTATCATGTTTTCATCTAAAAATCAAGGATTTTCATGGGTGAAAATGGGGATTTTGGGTAGAACCTAGGTTTTCTTCAAATTGGGGAGTTGGACCTCAATTTGAGGTCCGATTTCAAAATAAATCATAGATATGAACTCGTTGGGGGAATGGGTAACCGGTTTTTGGTTCGAACCTCAGATTTTGACCACGTGGGCCCGGGGGCATTTTGGTAATTTTTAAGTAAAACTTTGGAAAATTCATTTTCAAGCATTCAAATTGATTCAATTTACATTTGTTGATACATTCAAGTAATTTGTGACTAGATTCAAGCGATTTGGTAGTGAATTCGAGGGGTAAAGCTATACTAGAGGCTTGAGTTGAGTTTGGAGCATTCGAGGTAAGTGTTTGGTCAAACTTTGGCTTGAGGGAATAGGAGTAAGGTCTTATTTGCTAATTGCTATTTGTCGAGTACGGTGTATAGGCATGGTAACGAGTATCTATACCTTGGTGTCTAGCATGACCGTGTGTCCTTATATTGAGACTATCCTGAATTGTTGTGACACTTCCATGCTTATTTGATGATTTCTAACACTGAAAACCCGATTAAATCAAGGATTCAAGCCTAAGAACTTCAAATTCTAACCAAATACGCTTTCGATCAAAAACCTAACCAAATATCGTCTGAATGACCTGAAATTTTGCACACATATCCCAAATGACATGACGGAGCTACAACAACTTCCGGAATTCAAATCTAACCCTCAGATCAAAAACTCACTATCGGACCGGAAACTTCAAATATTCAAACTTCGGCATTTCAAGCCTAAATGAGCTACGGACCTCCAAATAACATTCCGAACACGCTCCCAACCCTGAAATCACCTAACGGAGCTAACGGAACCATTGGAGGAGACAGAGATTATGAAGTGTCTCTTGGAGCGATGACTCGAATGTTAAAGTGAATTATAAGTAAGAAGTGTAAGAAAGTGAAAGAGTTGATGGTTACTCCCTTGCCGGGACGTGTTATTGATTTTGTTGATTTTCTCCCTTGCCGGGATTTAATTGTGTTGTTATATATCCCTTGCCGGGGTTGCTGTCACTAGTTGTTACCCCCTTACCCCTTACTTGTGATTATTGATTGAGTGAGGTTTTGTTACTTATATATGGATCGGGATGCACGCCGCAACAGTGATAATCGTGGACCGGGTTGCATGCCGCAACAACACTATATAATTGTGGATTGGGTTGCACGCCGCAACAACACTATATAATTGTGGATCGGGTTGCACGCCGCAATAACACTATATATTTATGGTTCGGGTTGCATGCCGCAACAGTGATGATTGAGGATCGGGCTGCGCGCCGCAACAAATTATAGCTTAAGTGTATTTATTCCAGATTTAAGTTTCTGTTGGCTATTCTATCCTTAAGTTTAGACTTCTTGTTTTAACTGTTTCCTCCCCACAATATGTTTCCCCCTCCTTGTATAAACTGTTTATTTCCTGTTTATTTTTCACAATATATTTCATAACTGCACAGGTTTATCTGGTAGTCTGGTCTAGCCTCGTCACTACTTCGCCGAGGTTAGGATAGGCACTTACCAGCACATGGGGTCGGTTGTGCAGATGCTACACTCTGTGTATCTTTTTGCACAGATCACAATGCCATAGCAGAAGCTTTTAGAAAGCAGTAGGAGCGTTGGGAGTTGACTTCAGTCCAGAGATTCCGAGGTAGCCTTGTTGACGTCCGCATCGCCCGGAGTCTCTTCTATCCTTATTTCGTTTGTTGTCCTTATACCGAAACAAACATTATTGTATTTTGTTCAGACTCTATTTTTAGTATTCTATAGACGTTCGTGAGTTAGTGACTCCAGTCTTGGGTAGAGATTTTAATTGAATTGGGTATTGTGGAGACCAATGGGGTCGACTTTGCCACCTTTCGACTGGCAGGATCCACCAAGACTTGGTGGAGGGACTATTGTTTATCTAGACCAGCAGGGTCGCCATCATTGACTTGGGACCAGTTTGCAGAGTTGTTTTTGGAGAAGTTTCTCCCAGTTACTTAGCGAGAGGCTCTTCGCAGGCAGTTTGAGCGCTTCCAGTAGGGCTCTATGACAATCACTTAGTATGAGACCCGGTTCATTGATCTAGCATGCCATGCTATTGTTATACTCCCCACCGATAGATAGAGAGAGGGTGCGGAGGTTTATTGATGGATTGATTCAGCCGATCCGTCTCCAGATGGCTATAGGAGCCAGGAGTGAGATTTCTTTTCAGGAGGCGGCCAATGCGACCCGTAGAGTTGAGATGGCTCTTGCACGGGGAGGTGGTCATGGGTCAGATAAGAGGCCACATTATGCAGGTAGGTTCAGTGGTACCTCGTCTGGAGGTAGAGATTCTTATGATAGAGGCTATCCTCCGAGGCCCTTCCAGTCAGCTCTCCAGGTCTCTCATGGTACTTTAGAGGGTCGTGGTTCTCAGCTGCATTATTCTAACCAGCAGCTTCACAGTTCCCCATCAGCACCCATCTGTGCCCCACCACGTCAGAGTTTTCGGGGTGGACATTCAGGTCGACAGGTTCAGTCACAGTCTTCTCAGCTGCAGCATTCAGGTAGGTGCTATGAGTGTGGTAAGTATGGTCACATTAGGAGGGCTTGCCCGAGGTTTAGAGGTGCTCAATCACAGCAGCAGTGTCCTCATCCTATGGTACAGGCATCATGTGATCCACAGGCCGCCCAGCCAGCTAGGGGCGGGGGTAGAGGCCATAAAAGTGGAGGCAGAGATCATAGAGGTGGAGCTCGGACCGCTAGAGGTAGAGGCCAGCCAGCAGTCGATCATCCCAGATATATGGTTCAGGGAGGTGGGGCCCAGCCTCGATGTTATGCTCTTCCAGCCAGGTCAGAGGCTGAGTCTTCAGATGCAGTCATTACAGGTACTATTCTGGTCTGTGATAGGGATGCTTTAGTACTATTTGACCCTGGGTCTACATATTCATATGTGTCGTCCTATTTTGCACCCTACCTGGTTATGCCTAGTGATGCCTTGGGTATTCCTATTTATGTATCTACACTGGTAGGTGATTCTATAATGGTCGACCGAGTTCATCATTCCTGTGTGGTAGTGTTTGAAGGTCTTGAGACCCGTGTCGATTTATTGCTCTTAGACATGGTGGATTTTGACGTTATATTAGGGATGGATTGGTTGTCCCCGTATCATGCTATCTTGGATTGTCATGCCAAGACCGCGACCTTGGCTTTGCCAAATTTGCCCCATTTGGAGTGGAGGGACCCCAGGGCATACCACCCACAGAGTTATTTCATATGTGAAGGCTCGACGCATGGTCGAGAAGGGGTGTTTAGCCTATCTGGCATATGTTCTGATTCCAGCGCTGAGGTCCCTTCTATTGATTCTGTTCCTATTGTTCGAGAGTTCCCCGAGGTTTTCCCTTCAGAACTGCCAGGTATGCCGCCCGACAGGGATATTGATTTTTGTATTGATTTGGCTCCGGGCATTCAGCCCATTTCCATTCCGCTGTATCGCATGGCCCCGCCAGAGTTGAAAGAGTTAAAGGATCAGTTGTAGGATTTGATGGAGAAGGGTTTCATTAGAACCAGTGTTTCTCCTTGGGATGCGCCTGTGTTATTTATGAAGAAAAAGGATGGTTCGATGAGGGTGTGCATTGATTACATGCAATTGAACAAAGTGACGATTAAGAACAAGTATCCACTGTCGAGGATTGATGATTTGTTCGACCAGTCATTACAGGTACTATTCAGAGCCTAGCAAAGTGTTAGCTTGCACGGTCGCTCGTTCTTCATTATTGGAGCGTATCCGTGATCAGCAGTTTGATGATCCCCATTTGTGTGTCCTGAGAGACACAGTGCAGCGTGGAGGTGCCACAAAGATGACCTTAGATAGCGATGGTGTTTTGAGATTGCAGGGGCGAGTTTGTGTGCCCAATGTCGATGGGATTTGAGAGTTGATCTTAGCGGAGGCCTGTAGTTCTCGGTATTCTATTCACCCGGGCGCCGCAAAGATTTATCAGGATATGAGGCAGCACTATTAGTGGTGCAGGATGAAGAAAGATATTATTGCATATTGATCGCAGCAAACTCAACCTTACGCTATGGTAAGAAGAGTGAGCGCTAAGACTTTTACCCGAATAGTGGTATCAGGGTCAATTTCCACGGAGAGCTAGAAAGGGAGTTGTGTATTTGTTTAGACTAGGAATGCGTGTTTGCTTCTAGTTGAACTTCAAACATTTTTGGGTTTTTGTTGTTTTAATAACTACTATTATCAACTACAAGCTAAGGATAAATTATGCTAAGAGATATGTTCTAAGCTGTGATTAATATAGAAAAAGGCACTAGGGTTATGGTAATACCTCGGTGGTTAAGCAACGGGTATAAACTCCTAATAATAGATTGACATATTTGGGATCAATATTATAACCGTTGCACAATTGTACCCGCTCTCACACCTCTCGGTAGGGAGAGCGATTTTGCCCAATTGACTCTCTCGAGGCCAATTGGGTAGGCCAATTTGACCAAGCAACTAGGGCTCAAGTAGGGTGATTACTCTCTCGAGGTTTAACCCATTAATTGGGACTACTATTTCTCATGGGTCCATCCCAATTCCTTGTTGGATCAATTCTGGGGTCATAGACTCTTTCTCAAGAAGAGTCAAAACCCACTAAGCTAGAATCAATGTTTGCAACCATCAATCCTTAGTTAAAGCATAAAATTAACCCAAATAATAAACACCCAATATCAATCTATCATTAAAAAGAGCAACACCCATTAATTACCCATACTAGGGTTGAGCCACAACCCTAGCTAATGGGTTTAGCTAGACATAATTAAAGAAGAAATTGAAGAAATAACCATATTAATTAATTACTAAGAAGAATCTATTGAGAAATTAATGCTAAAGTGCCAAAATAGGCTAAAACAAACGTCTCACAAGCGCAGCAGCTATCATGTGTACAAAACTGCCCCTAAAAATGGTAAAATATTCTATTTATACTGGGCTAGAAAAACCGGACAAAAATACCCCTGCAGGGTCAGCGCGGATCGCGTATAAATGTGGCGCAGCCGCGCAGGCTCTTGGACTTGCAATAATCTCTCCTTTGAAGTTGGGGATGCAGACCGCGCAAAAAGGTAGCGCGGCCACGCAGGCTGATGGGCGCAGACCGTGCATAAATGGAGCACGGCCGCGTGGAAGGAATTGGGCAATTTGTCACCTCTCTGAATCTCACCCATGCGGACCGCACTAATTTGGAGCGCGGCCGCGTGGGTCCTTGCCTTGAATTTATGGTTTTTGAATCTCCTCAGGCACGGACCGCGTAAAGAAGAGCGCGAACCGCGCAAGATGCCTTTGAAATGTATAGTCTCTGAATCTCCTAGCGCGACCGCGTGACAAATCAGTGCGGTCTGCGCTAGGTCTTCTTGTCCCCACTTCATTTAGTCTTTGACACTTGGCAGGTTTCACTCCGTTTTGAGCCGATTTTTGACATCTGCCATCTTGTCGCTCAAACCTGCAATCAAGTGCAACTTGTAAGAATTTTGAGACTATTTTATGGCAATTATCACACAGAGCATAGGCAAGTATGGGCATAAAACGTGTTAAAATCAAGTTATCAACTCCCCCAAACTTAAATCTTTGCTTGTCCTCAAGAAAATAAAATAAGACCCACCCCTCAAAAGGGAAACATCCAACTAATTCCAGCTTATCCTAAAACAACCTCAACAAGCATCAATTGGGACTAACAATTGCCCTCAATACAAATGCATCATTAACACATTTTTAAGCTTTTAAGAACTATGGATCAAATGTGGCACAAGAGCATCGAGGGTTGACTCAATTCATCAAGGAGCTTTCTTCAAATGCCTTGGTCATTGTGGGACCCAAACTCACATATCCTCAACACAACATTATGTCTTTGACCATGGGATCAAAGGCAAATGTGTTAGTCCCAAGTGAAGCTTGCCTGAGGTTTCCTTAACTATGAAATTTTGAAAATCAAAAGAGGAAAAATCAAAAACGAACTCAAACCCTTAATAAGGTTGTCACGCCATCTATCATTGGGAAGAGCTACCCGTTTCACACAACACTCTACCCTTGGAAAGAACCGTGGCATTAAGAAAACCAAGGGCTTATTGAAAACACCAAAACCAAAACGAAAGGCTACGAGCCTCACTACTAAGCTAAAACAAATTTTTTTAACGAAAATAGAAAAACCAAATGAATATGTACAATGGGGAGTAGAATATACAACGGGGGATGAATATATACATAAGAGTCTATAAGTAGCCAAAGTCAAGTTATATACAGACCAACTATCAAATCCAAAACATACAATAGAAATAAAGTAAATATATACAGTCATCCAATTGTATCAGAAATCAAAACAGTAGGGCGCACCCCCACGAAAAAAAACTGGCATTGTCCCCAATGCCAACTAAACAAAATAAGCACAAAATCAAAAAGGAAGGATATAGAATGGCTCCTCAAGCCTGATCCGTCTGCATGGGCTGATCAATGGTCCTCTGATCCTCTGTAGTGGCAGGGACCTCAGACTGGTCTCCTGCCTCCTGTTGCTCTGGTACTGGGATGGGGGCCGGGTCATGGACCGAATGAACCTCTGCTGGAGCACTAGATGTACCCTTCTGAACCGGTGCCACCTCTATCACAACACCTGCGGTGCTAGGAAGCTTCTATTTCTTCCTTGGGTGCCTAGGCTTCTCCTCCTGCTGTGGCTGAGCTGCTGCTGGATCAAGAGCCGGATCCCCCAATAGCAAGTCTAATGGCATCTGGTCTTCCAAAAGCTTGTCCACATCTTCCTGCAGCTTCCTTACCGACTCCCGAAAGGCCCTCGACTTTCTCATCTTCTTATGTTCCTTGGCAAGCTCCTTCAAAGCCTTGACATGCGAGGCAACCGCTGTAGTTAAGTCGGCCTGGGTCGCCAAAATCTTTTCCTGATTGGCCAGGAGCTTCTGCAATGTCTCCTCAATGGAAGGAGGAATATGGATTGTGGCTAGAGCTGACTGTGCCTCAACTGTAGTAGACAAAGTGGAGAACTTGGATGTCACAGCTGACATCCAGTTGTTCAAACTGGCCAAAAACTGATTGAGATGGTGGGCAGTGAACCGGTGAGTCTTTGAAGAAGGGACTGCCGGTCAGCTGAAGTAGAAGGACCATCTATCGAAGAAGGACCCGGGGGCAATGTCTCACCACCAGTACTAGCAGTGATGGTGGATGGCTCAGCAGAAAGCCCGATCACAGCTGGCTCCTCAAACTGGCCAGGTAGGGTAGAGGTGGGTGGCTGGTACTTTTTGGACTTTGAGTTGTTAGAACCCAACTGGCTATACCAAGAATAGGGGGCCACCGGCCTTGACATCAAACCACTTTTTCTTCACCTCCAAGTCTCTAAAATACAGGGACAGAGTGTTTGGGAAGGGGTAGTTGGTGTTGGTCTCCTGTCCGACCGCAAAAATCACCCTGGAGATTATGTTGCCCATATTGAGAGGAAGCCCGGCCATGATAGATGCCATAAGTACAGTCCGAGGCAAAGGAACTGAGTGATCATGTATGGAGGGCTCAAGTATGCTACAAACTAATGTCAACCAACCTTTTGCCTCAAAACTGAAAGCGTTTCGCAGAATCCTCTCCCCTGCCTTCAGCCATTTGGGAACAGTGCCTGGGGCTGCCAAGTACTTGGCCAACCAAGGACACACCTCTTCACCCATTGTGAGCTTTTCCAAGTATTCGGATTCATACTCCTCTTTGAACCCCAAATAGTCATTCAATGACTTCCCATCAAATAATACCATCTTGTCCCTCACCTGCGTCGCCTTTGTGTCTTTCACCACATGATCCACATTACAATAGAACTCCTTCACCATATGCTCATTAGCGTCAATACACCTCTCCTTGAAGAAACCCCAACCATCTCTAGTACGGAATTGTTCTTGCACCATAGGGTTAAGAGGAAGAAGATCATTGTCAATGAATTGCCTTTCCGGGATCAACTTCCTAACAGGACACCACTCTTTAAATTTATGGAAGGCAATCTCACTCACAAATATGTCTTTCCAAGCTTTCAGTTTTCTTGTTCTATCAACACCACCAACTTGGGGCTCACCCCCTCACCATATCCTCCGTTCTCCCCAGATAATGAAGTTGTGGGGGAGGTGGAGTATTGCTCTGCATTTTTAGCTACGGACTCATCAGACGAGTCCGAAACTATATTTACCGGTCTTTTGGAGGTGGGTGAAGGTGAAGGGGAGTCATGCAATCGAAGCGGGAGAGACATGTGAGTGGGAGCAAATTCTGAAGTGATGCTCCTTGATGGTGCATACTCACTCCCCGAAGAGTGGGAGGCAGCTCTATCAGCTTCCTGTATTATCTTACAGGTCTTTTTGATATTCTCCCAAGCCTGGGGAGTGAGTTTAACAATCCGATTTCCTTTTCCCCCTCGGGAGTAACCACCCCTCCCGGGTTGTTGTTGTTCTTTTCCTCCTTGTTTCTTAACCATGATCTGCAAAGAAAAGTCTAACATTGTTAGTCTAAGCACATGTAGTGAATTGGATGAAACAGTTGAATTCATGGTTTTGAAATAGTGCTGCAGAATAAAGGGGCGCGGACCGCGCAAAAGAGTCACGCGGTCGCGCTGGATGGGGGTCCAAAAACAACCCTCTCTGAATCTCCCAACGCGGTCCGCACTAATTTGGAACGCGGCCACGTTGGTACAGCGCGGACCGCACAAAAATGTGATGCGTACTGCGCTGGTAACACATAGTATTCACAGGAATAGCTGCGCGGACCACGCAGAAATGACGCGCGGCCGCGCAGGGCTTGAAACATAACTGAATTAGGGATTTTGCTTTTAAGGCCAATTTTTGATCAAATTACGGGTCCTAAGTGTCCCTACTCAATAAATCACTTTTGAGTTTATGCCCAATGTCCAAAGCCAATACAAAAATCTAAACTACTCATGAACCCTAAGAGAATGGGGAGAAAATAAGAAGTTATACTACTAAGAAACAAATACAATCATTAAAAATCAACACTAATGAATGAAATATGCAAGAAATGTTACCAGGAAACGTGGAGAATCAAGCTATAGAGTGCAAAGGAGTCAGATTAACAGTAAAATGATAGCTTAGGAAGTCAGGGAGACAAAAGGGTATAATGGGACCTTTGGTCTCTATTTATATAAAACCATGGGGCCCAGCACTCACCTACCAGCGCGGCTGCACAGAAATGGTCGCGGACCATGCTGGATTTCAATCCTTCATAGTGAACTCAATTTCCCACACAGACCGCACTGTTTTGTTGCGCAACCACGTAGGAAACTTTAGAGAGCTTGCACAGTTGGGCCTTCTCAGCGCAGACCGCACAAAAGTGCTGCGCGTCCGCGCTGAAAACTTCAGAGCCTTATCACACTGTTCACCAGCCTATGCGGTCCGCACTGTTTTGGTGCGCGGCCGGCAGGCAAACTTCAGAGACTTGGTATTCCTTTTGATTTTGTCCTGCACTAGTTCAACATTTTTCCTGCAACATCTCACAAACCCTGAGCTCAAAGATCCTAATCTACCAAGAAAATCAAAGAAAAAGAAAAAGACATGGGTTGCCTCCCAAGAAGCGCCTGATTTAACATCGCGTCACAATGCATGTTACCATCATATCACTTTAAATGAATAAGTGCCACCACATGGCTGTCATCAATCTTTCCCAAATAGTGCTTGACACGATGCCCATTTACCCGGAACACTTCACCATTCTTGTTTTTAAGATCAAGAGAACCAAAAGGAGTTACAAAGACCACTTCAAATGGACCATTCCATTTAGATTTGAGCTTCCCCGGAAATAACCTTAACCGGGAATTGAAAAGAAGAATCATGTCGCCCGCCTTGAATTCTTTACCCCGAGCATACTTATCGTGAAGGTACTTCATCTTGTCCTTATAAAAGGATGAGCTGGAGTAAGCATGAAATCTAAACTCATCAAGTTCATTCAATTGCTTCACTTGGAGGTTGGCCGCAACATCCCATTCCAAGTTCAATTTTTTCAATGCCCACATTGCCTTGTGTTCTAGTTCCACCAGGAGATGGCAAGCCTTACCAAACACCAACCGATATGGAGACATACCAGTCGGAGTCTTGTAAGCCATTCGATAAGCCCAAAGAGCGTCATCCAACTTCTTTGACCAATCGGTCCTATTAGCATTCACTGTTTTGGACAAAATACTCTTAATTTCCCGATTTGAAACCTCCACTTGACCGCTTGCTTGTGTATTATAGGGAGTAGTGACCTTGTGGTTAACTCCATATTCAGCGAGCAAAAAGTCAAAGGCCTTGTTGCAAAAATGGGATGCCCCATCACTAATGATAGCACGAGGGGTTCCAAACCTAGTAAAAATATTCCTTTTCAAAAATATCACGACACTCTGGGCTTCATTGTTGGGAAGAGCCACGGCTTTAACCCACTTTGACACATAGTCCACCGCCACGAGAATATACGTGTTCCCACAAGAGCTTACAAACGGGCCCATGAAATCAATGCCCCAAACATCAAAAATATCTACCTCGAGGATTTTATAGAGAGGCATCTCATCTCTTTTTGAAATCCCACCATCTCTTTGGCATGCATCACATTTCGTTACCAAATCGCTCACATCTTGAAACAAAGTCGGCCAATAGAAGCCACAACTTAAAACCTTTGACGCCGTCCTTACTCCCCCATGATGACCACCATAAGGAGAAGAGTGGAAAGCCTCCAATATGTTCATTTGCTCAGTTTCCGGCACACATCTTCGTATTACCCCGTCCGTACAAATTCCGAACCAATACGGCTCATCCCAATAGAAATAGAAATCTAAGCTATCCCGCTTGAGTTTCTTCCTTTGGTTGGAAGAGAGATCACATGGGACATTTCCGGTCACTATGAAATTGGCGATGTTCGCAAACCAAGGTATGTCACTCATAGAAATTGAAAGAAGTTGCTCATCGGGGAAAGCATCATTTATCTCAACACCATTGCTCGGTCTCCTTTCTTCCTCTAGCCGGGACAAATGATCCGCGACTTGATTCTCACTTCCTTTTCTATCCACAATCTCTAGATCAAATTCCTAAAGGAGTAGTACCCATCTCATCAACCTTGCCTTCGAGTCTTTCTTTGTCATCAAATACCTGAGGGCTGCATGGTCCGTGTGAATGATCACCTTCGCCCCATAAGATAAGGGCGAAATTTCTCCATCGCGAACACAATAGCCAAGAGCTCCTTTTCCGTCACCGTGTAGTTTTTTTTGGGCCTCATTCATCGTCTTGCTCGCATAATACACGGAATGGAACATTTTGTTGATTCTTTGGCCAAGCACCGCACCTACCGCTATATCACTCGCATCACACATAAGTTCAAAAGGCAATTCCCAATTGGGTGTGGTGATGATGGGAGTTGTGGTCAATTTGTGTTTCAATAACTCAAAGGACTCCACATACCTCTCATCAATGAAAAACTTAACATCCTTTTCCAACAGTTTACAAAGCGGGTTCACAACTTTTGAAAATTCTTTAATGAATCGCCGGTAGAACCCGGCGTGACCCAAAAAACTCCTCACCCCTTTGACAAAAGTGGGGGGAGAAAGTCTTGAGATCACCTCAATTTTTGCCTTATCGACTTCAATTCCATGTTTTGAGATTTTGTGACCCGACACAATACCCTCTTGCACCATGAAGTGACATTTTCCCCAGTTTAGTACAAGATTGGTTTCTTCACATCTTTTCAACACCTTGTCCAAGTTCACTAGGCATTCTTCAAATGAGTCCCCCACCACACTAAAATCGTCCATGAAGACCTCCAGAATATCCTCCACCATGCCGGTGAAGATTGCCACCATACATCTTTGGAAGGTTGCCGGAGCATTACAAAGTCCAAATGGCATTCTTAAGAAAGCGAATGTACCATACAGACATGTAAAGGTTGTCTTCTCCTGATCCTCCGAGGCAATGAGAATTTGATTGTACCCCGAGTAGCCATCAAGGAAACAATAATAAGCCCGGCCCGCTAAACGATCAAGCATTTGGTCCAAGAATGGTAAAGGGAAATGATCTTTTCTCGTGACCTTGTTGATATTTCTATAATCCATGCACACTCTCCAACCCGTGACCGTACGGGTAGGAATCAATTCATTGTTGGCATTAGTGACGACCGTCATACCACCCTTCTTTGGCACGTATTGGACCGGAGAGGTCCATGAACTATTCGAGATTGGGTAGACTACACTGGCATCCAACCACTTGATAACCTCTTTCTTGACCACCTCTTGCATAGATTCATTTAGTCTTCTTTGATGTTCAAGAGATGGACTTGCATCTTCCTCCAAAATGATCTTGTGCATGCAAAAAGCGGGGCTTATACCCCGAATATCCGCCAATGTCCATCCAATCACCCGCTTGCGCTTTTGTAGCACCGCCAAAGTGGCATCAACCTGCAAGTTAGTTAAGCAAGATGAAAGAATAACTGGAAAAGTGAAATTAGGACCCACGTATTCATACCTTAGGTGAGGAGGAAGTGGTTTCAATTCCAACACCGGCGGCTCCTCAATAGATTGCTTTGTTGGGGGAGTTAAGATTCTCAAGGTCCAATGATAACTTCCTAGGCTCTTAAGAGTATAAGCCCATACCATAAAAAGTATTTACACATTCAATTCTCCTGTCATCATCATTAGACTCCATGTTCAAAAGCACTACTTCAAGTGGATTTTCAACATTGATCATTGTGCTTGTGTCATCCACTATCACCGCTGTGACAATGTCAACAAATGAGCACACCTAGGTGCTATTTGGTTGCCTCATAAACTTGCACACATGGAACACCACCTTTTCATCACCAACTCGGAAGGTCAGCTCTCCCGCCTCGACATCAACCAAAGCCTTCCCCGTTGCTAGGAAAGGTCTTCCAAGGATAATCGGGACTTCAAATTCCACCTTACAATCTAGTATCACGAAGTCGGCCGGCAAGATAAATTTATCAACACGAACAAGGACATCATTGATTATACCCAAAGGCCGCTTCATTGACCTATCCGCCATTTGGATCCTCATTGAAGTCGGGCGAGGTTGCCCAATTCCCAAAGTTTTGAAAACCGAATATGGCATTAAGTTGATACTCGTCCCCAAGTCATAAAGGGCTTTTGCAAAATCAGGGCTTCCAATAGTGCATGGGATAGTGAATGCACCGGGGTCCTCAAGTTTAGGAGCCATGGAGTGTACAATTGCGCTCACTTGATGGGTCATCTTGATTGTCTCCCACTCCATTGATCTCTTCTTTGTAACCAAATCCTTCATGAATTTTGCGTATCCCGGCATTTGCTCGAGTGCCTCCACCAAAGGCACATTGATAGTCAAACTCTTCATCATCTCAATGAATTTGTTAAATTGGTTATCACCCTTTTGCTTGTCCAAACATTGAGGGTAGGGCGGAGGAGGCCTAGGCAAGGGTGCCTTGGCTTTGGGCATCTCCGGCTCGGGCATATCTATCACATGTTACCTAGACGGGTTCACGTTCTCTTGTGTCTCCTCCTCAACCTCATGAATGTCAATTCGCACATCATTTCTCGCACTTGGTTCCACTACATCATCAACCCCCATAGGCATATCATCATCATGTAATTCATCTTCATTAACCATGACTTGATTCTCTCTTGAGGCATGCACATCACCGCCTCGTCCACTTCGCGTGATCACCACCATCACATGGTTGTTATGCCCACCCTTAGGGTTTACTACCATGTCACTTGGTAGATCACCCTTTGGGCGAGTGTTTAAGGATTGTGAAATTTGACCAAGTTGCACTTCCAAGTTACGGATGGAAGTGTTGTGAGAAGCCAATTGCGCATCGGAGTATTGGTTCTTCTTCATCATTTTTTCAAACATAACCTCAATTCTTCTAAATTCATTTCACAAAGAACTAGACTCTTGAGATTGAAACGGTGGCTTGTTGTTCAGTTGTTGAAACATCGGAGGCCTTTGAAAGCCTTGCCCCCGATTACCTTGACCACCATTGTTGTTCCACCCTCCTAGACCATTGTTATTATTCCAATTGTTGTTGTTGTTTCCGTTCCAATTTCCACCATTGTTACCTTGATTCCCCCAATTGTTGTTTTGGTTATTCCCAATCCAATTTCCACCGCCTTATTGTTGATTATTGTTATTCCAATTTCCTTGGGATCGCCATTGTTGATTTCCTTGGTTTCCTCTATTTCCTTGGTAGTTGTTAACATATTGACAATCCTCACTTTGCTCATCATAGCACTTGTTTGAATAACCACCACCATCATCATAGTTGTCATAATTTCCTTGAGGTTGTTGCCCTCTTTGCCTTCTTTTCATCATATTCACTACTTCCATGGCATTGACATGGCGCGGGTTTTGAACTTGTTGCAATTTCACCTTCGCCAATTGATTCATTGTTGTTGTGAGCTCGGCAATGGCTTGGCCGTGATCATGCAACTCCTTATGCAAATGTATGACATTAGGATCACCTTGAGGAACGTTTGCTCGGCTTTGCCACGCCGAAGAAGTATCTGCCATTTCATCTAACACATCACAAGCTTCATTGTACGGGAGCTTCATAAAATTTCCACCTGCCAATCGGTTCACAATACATTGGTTTGTTGTGTTGATACCCCTATAGAACATTTGTTTAATCATCACATCATTCATATCATTATTTGGACACTCTTTGACCATAGTTCTAAATCTCTCCCATATTTCATGCAAAGGTTCCGTTGGTTCTTGTTTGAAAGCCAAAATCTCATCATGGAGCGTCGCCATGTGACTTGGAGAAAAGAACTTGGCAATGAACTTGTCCGCCAATTCATCCCACGTTGTGATGGAATGATTTGGAAGCCTTTCTAACCAATCCAATGCCTTCCCCCGAAGAGAGAACGGGAAAAGCCTCAATCTCAAAGCATCCTCGGACACATTGGTTTGTTTACTCCCCCAGCAAGTATCTACGAATCCCTTCAAGTGCTTGTATGCATTTTGGTCGAAGGCGCCCATAAAATACCCTCTTTGCTCGAGAAGTGTCAACATAATATTGGTGATTTGAAAATTTCCCGCTCGGATTCGGGGAGGAACTATGGCACTTGCATAACCCTGGTTCGGAAGGACCCTTGGAGCTACTCTTGGTGAAGGCGGAGGAGGGTCTGGGATTTGATCATTTGGATTTGCATTGGCATTTCTGCCTCTCTATGGCACTTGTGGTACCTGAAGCTCATCTTTCTCAACATCATCAACCTCCTCCCCCGCGGCCACGTTGTCAAGAGGGACATTTCCGTGTAGAGCTATGTGTACCTGATGGATCGACACAAATAACATTATTAAAAAGAAGGAAAGAGATGCAAAACACAAAACTAGCTATGCAAATAGTCAACACCGTAAGCTCCCCGGCAACGACGCCAAAAAGTGATCGCAGCAAACTCAACCTTACACTATGGTAAGAAGAGTGGGCGCTAAGAGTTTTACCCGAATAGTGGTATCAGGGTCAATTTCCACAGGGAGCTAGAAAGGGAGTTGTGTATTTGTTTAGGCTAGGAATGCGTGTTTGCTTCTAATTGAACTTCAAACATTTTTGGGTTTTTGTTGTTTTAATAACTACTATTATCAACTAAAAGCTAAGGCTAAATTATGCTAAGAGATATGTTCTAAGTTGTGATTAATATAGCGAAAGACAGTAGGGTTATAGCAATACCTCGGTGGTTAAGCAACGGGTAGAAACTCCTAATAATAGATTGACATATTTGGGATCAATATTATAACCATTGCACAATTGTACCCACTCTCACACCTCTCGGTAGAGAGAGCGATTTTGCTCAATTGACTCTCTCGAGACCAATTAGGTAGGCCAATTTGACCAAGAAACTAGGGCTCAAGTAGGGTGATTACTCTCTCGAGGTTTAACTCGTTAATTGGGACTACCATTTCTCATGGGTCCATCCCAATTCCTTGTTGGGTCAATTTTGGGGTCATAAACTCTCTTTCTCAAGAAGAGTCAAAACCCACTAAGATAGAATCAATGTTTGCAACCATCAATCCTTAGTTAAAGCATAAAATTAACCCAAATAATAAACACCCAATATCAATCTATCATTAAAGAGCAACACCCATTAATTAGCTAGTCATAATTAAAGAAGAAATTGAAGAAATAGAAGAATAAATAACCATATTAATTAATTACTAAGAAGAAACTACAAGAATCTATTGAGAAATTAATGCTAAAGTGCCAAAATAGGCTAAAACAAACGTCTCACGAGCGCAACAGCTATCAGGTGTACAAAACTGCCCCTAAAAATGGTAAAATATTCTATTTCTACTAGGCTGGAAAAGCTGGACAAAAATACCCTTGCGGGGTCAGCGCGGACCGCGCATAAATGTGGCTCGGCCACGCAGGCTCTTGGACTTGCAATAATCTCTCCTCTGAAGTTGGGGACATGGACCGCGCAAAAAGATAGCGCGGCCGCGTAGGCTGATGGGCACGACCACGCATAAATGGAGCGCGGTCGTGTGGAAGGAATTGGGCAATTTGTCACCTCTCTGAATCTCACCCACACGGACTGCACTGATTTGGAGCGCGACCGTAAGGGTTCTTACCTTGAATTTATGGTTTCTGAATCTCCTCAGGCGCGGACCGCGTAAAGAAGAGCGCGGACCACGCAGGATGCCTTTGAAATGTGTAGTCTCTGAATCTCCTAGTACGACCGTGTGACAAATCAATGCGGTCCGCTCTAGGTCTTCTTGTCCCCACTTCATTTAGTCTTTCACACTTGGCAGGTTTCACTCCGTTTTAAGCCGATTTTTGACATCTGTCATCTTGTTGCTCAAACCTGCAATCAAGCACAACTTGTAAACATTTTGAGACTATTTTATGGCAATTATCACATAGAGCATAGGCAAGTATGGGCATAAAATGTGTTAAAATCACAGTTATCACATATGTGGCTCGATGTTTGAACTTTCATCATGTTAAGTATGAGCATCAGAGGCCTGGTGGTTTGTTTCAGAGGATTGAGCTTCCTGAGAGGAAGTGGGAGAGGATTACCATGGATTTCGTTACCGGACTTTCGTTGACTCGGAAGAAGTTCGATGCGATATGGGTTATTGTTGATAGGCTGACCAAGTTAACACATTTCATTCCTATGACAGTCTCCTATTTATTTGAGAGGTTAGCTGAGATTTATATCCGAAAGATTGTTCGCCTTCATGGTGTGCCGGTATCTATCATTTCGGACTGGGGTACGCAGTTTACCTCGCATTTATGGGGTGAAGTTTAGCGAGAGTTGGGCACATGCGTTGAGTTGAGCACAACATTTCATCCTCAGACGGACGATCAGTCCGAGCGAATGATTCATATTTTGGAGGATAAGCTCCGGACTTGTGTTATCGACTTTTGAGGTTCATGGGATCAATTTTTGCCTTTAGCAGAGTTCGCCTACAACAATAGCTATCAGTCCAGCATTCAAATAGCCCCATATAAGGTGTTGTATTATAGGCGATGTCGGTCTCCAGTTGGATGGTTTGAGCTGGGAGAGGCTCGGTTATTAGGTACAAATTTAGTTTAGGAGGCCTTAGATAAGGTCAAGATCATTTAGGATAGGCTTCGTTCGGCTCAGTCGCGGCAAAAGAGTTATGCAGATCGTAAGGTTCGGGATGTAGCTTTCATGGTTGGTGAGCGGGTCTTGCTCCGAGTGTCGCCTATGAAGGGCGTGATGAGATCTGGAAAGAAGGGCAAGCTTAGCCCTAGGTTCATTGGCCCCTTTGATATGCTTGATCGAGTGGAAGAGATGGCTTATAGACTTGCCTTGCCGCCTACCTTGTCAGCCATGCATCTAATGTTTCATGTGTCCATGCTTCGGAGGTATCACGGCGATCCAGCCCACGTGTTAGATTTCAGCACTGTCCAGTTGGACAAGGATCTGTCTTATGAGGAGGAGCCGGTAGCTATTCTAGACCGGCAGGTTCGACAGTTGAGGTCAAAGAGTTTTCCTTCAGTGCGAGTTCAGTGGAGAGGTCAGCCTCCTGAGGAATCGACCTGGGAGTCCGAGTCTAATATGCGAAGCCGTTATCCTCATCTATTTCCCGACTCAGGTACTTCTTTCTTTTGTCCGTTCGAGGACGAACGGTTGTTTTAGAGGTGGAGAATGTGACGACCCAAAGGGTCATCACCTGTTTTCTCTCTTTTTTGCGCTTTCGAGGCCGTGAAAACCTCACTTTTAGTCGCCTCAATTTGCATGCGCAGTCTGGGCGCATAGTCGGAAAAATTAAATATGAATTCTGTGTAAAAATTGATGAATTTTGATATTAATATAGTTAAAGTTGACTTTGGTCAATATTTTGGGTAAATGGACCCGGACCCATGATTTGACGGTCCCGGAGGGTCCGTAGGAAAATATGCGACTTGGGCATATGCCCGGAATCGAATTCCGAGGTCCCAAGCCCGAGAAATGAATTTTTGTGTGAAATTATTTTCTGAAATTAATTAAAGAAAATGAAAAGGAAATTTGATCAGACGACTATGGTATCGGGCTCGTATTTTGGTTCTGACGCCCGGTACAAGTCTTATATGTGATTTAAGCACTTTATGTAAAGTTTGGTTGAAAACGGACGTCATTTGACGTGTTTCGGACTCAAAAATGGAAAATTTGTGTTTTATGAAAAGTTGGAAGAAATCATGTGATTTGAGGCTTGATTCTATGTATATGATGTTATTTTGGTGATTTGATCGCACGAGTAAGTCCATAAGATATTTTTGAGGGTTGTGTGTATGTTTAGGTTGGAGCCCCGAGGGCTCGGGTGATATTTGGATAGGTGTCGAGTTGCAATTTGAACCTTTGAAAAATCTGGTATCCTTCAGTTCTGCAGGCTTCGCAATTGCGAAGCCAGCATTCGCAAAAGCAAAACTCTCAATTGCGAACTTCCCATCGCAAATGCGATCCTTCACCTAAGTAGAAATCTTCGCAAATACGAAGTAATTCATCGCAAATGCGATGCTTGTCCATGAGCCCAGCCTTCGAAAATGCGAAGAATTTAATCGCAAATGCGATGCCCGCCTATAGCCTCCTCCTTCGCAATTGCGACAGTTTTTCTCGCAAATGCGAACCTTCCACTTTTCTTCAGAGTTCGCAAATGTGAACTAGTCCTCGCATTTCCCAGATTTTACAGGGTTCGCAATTGCGAACCCGACTTCGTATTTCCATATCTGAGGCCTGTTATTTTTCATACTTAGACGAATTTAACCCTCATTTCTTCATTCTTTCAACTCAAACACTCCATAGGTGATTTTCCAAGAAAACTTTCTTCCCCAAATTATTTGTAAGTCAATTTTTACTTAATCCCTTCAATCATTTACATCATTTATCATGTTTTCATCTTAAAATCAAGGATTTTTATGGGTGAAAATGGAGATTTTGGGTAGAACCTAGGTTTTCTTCAAATTGGGGAGTTGGACCTCAATTTGAGGTCCGATTTCAAAACAAATCATAGATATGAACTCGTTGGGGGGAATGGGTAACCGGATTTTGGTTCGAACCTCAGGTTTTGATCACGTGGGCCCGCGGGCGTTTTGGAAATTTTTGAGTAAAACTTTGGAAAATTCATTTTCAAGCATTCAAATTGATTCAATTAGCATTTGTTGATACATTCAAGTAATTTGTGACTAGATTCGAGTGGTTTGGCGGTGAATTTGAGGGGTAAAGCTATACTAGAGGCTTGAGTTGAGTTTGAAGCATTTGAGTTAAGTGTTTGGTCTAACTTTGGCTTGAGGGAATTGGAGTAGAGTCTTATTTGCTAATTGCTATTTGTCGAGTATGGTGTATAGGCATGGTGATGAGTATCTATACCCTAGTGTCTAGCATGACCGTGTGTCCTTATATTGAGATTATCCTGAATTGTTGTGACACTTCCATGCTTATTTGATGATTTCTATATACTGTAAAGAGCATGAGACAGAGATTATGAAATGACTTTTGGAGCGATGGCTCGAATGTTAAAGTGAATTATAAGTGGGAAGTGTAAGAAAGTGAAAGAGTTGTTGCTTACTCCCTTGCCGGGACGTGTTATTGGTTTTGTTGATTTTCTCCTTTGCCGGGATTTAGTTGTGTTGTTATATTTCCCTTGTTAGGGTTGCTGTCACTAGTTGTTACCCCTCTTACCCCTTACTTGTGATTGTTGATTGAGTGAGGTTTTGTTACTTATATATGGATCAGGTTGCACGCCGCAATAGTGATAATCGTAGACCGGGTTGCACGCCGCAACAACACTATATAATTGTGGATCGGGTTGCACGCCGCCACAATACTGCATATTTATGGTTCGGGTTGCATGCTGCAGTAGTGACGATTGATGATCGGGTTGTGCGCCGCAATAAATTATAGCTTAAGTGTGTTTATTCCGGATTTAAGTTTCTGTTTGCTGTTCTATCCTTAAGTTTAGACTTCATGGTTTAACTGTTGCCTCCCCACAACATGTTTTCCCCTCCTTGTATAAAATGCTTATTTCCTGTTTATTTTCTGCAATATATTTCATAACTGTACAGGTTTATCTGGTAGTCTGGTCTAGCCTCGTCACTACTTCGCCGAGGTTAGGCTAGGCACTTACCAGCACAGGGGGTCGGTTGTGCTGATGCTACGCTCTGTGCATCTTTTTGCACAGATCACAGCACCGGAGCAGCAGCTTTTGGACAGCAGTAGGAGTGTTGGGAGTTGACTTCAGTCCAGAGATTCCGAGGTAGCCTTGTTGACGTCCGCATGGCCCGGAGTCTCTTCTATCCTTATTTCATTTGTTGTCCTTGTACCGGAACAAACAGTATTGTATTTTGTTCAGACTCTGTTTTTAGTAATATATAGACGTTCGTGAGTTAGTGACTCCAGTCTTGGGTAGAGGTTGTAATTGAATTTTCGCACTTGTTTTTCCATTTATTTATATTTAAAACTTCCGCTTTTATATTAAATGTATCATTGCCTTAATATTGTCGATGTTTGCCTAAAAGGTTAATAATTAATTGACTTGCCTAGCTCCTAATAGTAGGTGTCATCACGACTCTTGACGGTGAGAAATCTGGGTCGTGACATTATGTCATGCAAGAAGCATTTCTTTCGGAATAATAAATATTCATTGCACTAGGTTTCATCTATGATTTATAATGCATTGCTGTGCCAGCGGTGGCATGGGAGATTTGGAAATGCAAGGATAAAATGACCAAATTCATTCAGGCAACACTTAACAGCTGCGATAGTACAAATTATTTGTCTTTTTATGTTTTTTGTCCCTCTACATGTGACATTTTCTTCTTTACGGGTAACACCTTTCTGGACATTTACCAACAGCCACATATACTGAGATATTTTAAAAAGCTACTTTGTCTTTTATCCCATATTTTCATTCAATTGCGACTATACTTCTTTTTCTTCTTTTCCCTCTCTCTATTTGTTTCCCTTTCTAAGCATGGTATATTTTTGTCTTTATTGTTGTACTTTTACCCTTAGAGTGAAATTGTCACGATCCTAATGGTGCATAACATCCGCTTGCCTGGTGTATACGGTCAAAATCGGGTATGCCCAATTTCTCGGGCTCGAGGAGCCGCCTTAAGTCCAAGTTCAGGATGGATCGAGTTCGAGCTCGATGGACCAGGCTCAAGCTCGATGATATAGTATAAGGCTCGAAGAACTAAGTGTTCGATGAGCATCGAAGCTAATATGACTGGCCTCGAGATAACGCCGTTATGGATTTATAACAGAATGAGCAAGATTCCTGCCAAGTCCCCAAGGTCGTGGCGTATATCCCAGAATAGATTTGTACGAATCCGTACTAGGCGGTTAGACAGCTGTCCCAATAAGATTCTTTATTGTAAATGAAAATGTGTCTTATTTAGGGTTCCTCTATTATATGGTCCCCAATTATTTTGTAACATTCATTCAATTATTAGCAAAAAATACTCTTTTACATTTTAGCTAGTTATTCATCAGAATTGTCCTTTAATTTTATTATTCTTGCTTTACTGTTCTTGATTCATCTTGAGGTCACTTTGGCTCGAGGTCGAGACTGACCTACATTCTAGTTTGGTTTTACTTATTTATTTCATTTATACTTCAGATTTCTTGGTTATTAATTAGTATTGAACTAAATCACATATCTTTAGAATCATAAATTAAATTAAATTGTTACTCGTATTTTCGAGGTAAACAGTTTAGCGCCCACCATGGGGCTAAAGATAATTGTGATTATTTCAATACTGATTCTGATAACACACGTTATTTTCACACTTGTTCTTGTCAAGAATTTTTGTTCTCAGGATTAAGCATCTCAAACTCGCAAAACGTACCCGTTCACGACAATAAAGGTCTTGGATTTCATGGGGAAAACAACAATGTAAAGGTCGGTGTACCACCGATAAATCCTGGGGTAGTGCCAAATGTGGAGCCCGTTGATGTTAGTTTGCACATTGCTCTGAATACGGATTTGGCGCAGATCCCGGAGGAAGTTTACGCAGGGAAGCTCGATCTGGGGGCCAAGTAACACAGGGTATAGGAGACGAGAAGTCAGCCTCCAAGTGATATTCGAGATACTACAAGCTCAACAGATTGCCATCGCTCAACTTCAAAGTCAAAATAAAACTCTGAGTATAGCAGAACCAAAAAATACTCGCGTACTGAACCGGTGCCAGAAATATCAAATGGTAATGGCTCGGGAACTGACCCCACAATTATGAGGATGGTCGAAGAACTCACCAAGAGGATTGAGTCTGGGGAAAATAAGATTGAGGATAATGACAAAAAAGTGGAGATTTATAACTCCCGTGTTGATCAAATACCGGGAGCACCCCTGGTCTTAAAGGTTTTGATGCCAAAAAATTCATACAAAAATCATTCCCTCAGAGTGTGGATCTGATGCCCATCCTTAGAAAGTTTTGCATGCCCGATATACCCAAATAGAACAGGAAAACCGATCCTAATGAGCATATTACTCCCTCCGTTTCAAATTAAATGAGGTAGTTTGACTCGGCACAAAGTTTAATTAAAAAAGGAAAGACTTTTGATATTTGTGGTCTTAAAAGCTTAAAGGATAAAGCTTTGTGGGGCCATAACTTTTGTGTGGTTATAAAAGCTTCTCACTAAGGGTAAAATAGGTAAAATGAAGAGTTTAAAGTTGAATTATTTCCAAATTTAGAAATGTGTCATTTATTTTGGAACAGATTAAAAAGGAAAGTACCTAATTTAATATGAAACGGAGGGAGTACCTCATACATTTTGCGGAATTAAAGAAAATGACATGAATGATGATGAGATCGAATTAGTATTGTTGAAAAAAAATGGGTAAACTTTGTCGAAAGGAGCCATGATTTGGTACCACAACTTGCCTCTGAACTCTATCGATTCATTTGCTATGTTAGCAGACGCCTTTGTGAAAGCACACGCTGGGGGCATAAAGGTAGCGATGAGGAAATCTAAGATAAGACAGAAGGACGACGAGATATTAAGGGAGTTCATGTCCTAGTTTCAAATGGAGCAAATGGAATTACCACCAGTCTCGGATGACTAGGCAGTACAGGCTTTTATATAGGGTTTGAATGAGCGGAGTTCGATCGCGTCACGATAATTGAAGCAAAATCTGATCAAGTACCCAGCTGTGACGTGGTGAGACGTACATAATAATTACCAATCGAAGATCAGGGTCGAGGACGACCAGTTGGGAGCCCCCTCGGGTTCAGTTCATCCTAATAAATCAGCAGCTAAGCCCCGAGGGACACAGACAAGGAATCAATATCAAACAAGGAACAACATTATCCATATGTCGATCGGAGGAAAAACCGGTCGGGGCGCAACATTCCTCAAGACGATCGGAGAAGTGATCGAGGTCAAAGCTCTCGGGGACTCATGAGTAAGAATGGTTTTGATTAATATACCGACCCCGTGGAAGCACCTCGATTATCAAAATATAATTTTAGTGTGGATGCATCAGGGATCGTGTCAGCAATTGGAATAATCAAAGACACTAGATGGGCCATGCCTATACAAACTGATCCTTCTCAAAGAAATCCGAACGTGATGTGTAAGAATCATGGCACACATGGCCATAGAACTGAAGATTGCAGGAAGCTAAGGGAGAAGGTAGCTTAGTTGTTCAATGAGGGTCATCTTCGAGAATTTCTCAGCGATTGAGCTAAGAACCACTTCAGGGAAAGAGATGCAAACTGAAAAAACGAGCAGGAGGAACCGTAACACGTAATTCTTATGATCATGGGCGGTTTTGATGTTCCACAAGGGCCTATATTCAAATGCACCAAAGTGTCAATCACCAGGGAAAAATAGACTCGGAGCTATGTGCCTGAGGGCGTCTTATCATTCAATGACGAGGAAGTGGAAGACATATCTCAGCCGCACAATGATGCCCTGGTAATTTCTATTTTGTTAAATAAAATTCAAGTTAAACATGTTCTAGCAGATCCAGATAGCTCAACAAATATAATCATATCGAGGGTCGTAGAGTATCTCAGCCTTCAGGACCAAATCATGCCTGCATCCCGAGTCCTAAATGGCTTCAACATGGCAAGCAAAACAACAAAAGGGGAGATAATCCTACCAGTGAACGTGGCCAGGACCATCCAAGATACAAAATTCCATGTCATTGAAGGCGACATGAGTTATAATGCACACCTCGAGAGACCATGGATACACAACATGAGGGCAATACCATCAACCCTTCATCAGATAATGAAATTCCCAACAACGGATGGTATGAAAATAGTTTACGGAGAATAACACGCTGCCAAAGAGATGTTTGCAGTCGAAGAGGTGATATCGGTACTAGCGCCTTCGACTTCGGAAAAGTCAAGCACAAAAGATAAGCAGATGGAAAATAGCAATCACCACCCCCAGCCCCCAGCCTTGACTGAATTGGAGCAACAGGTAATCGAAGACGAAGAAGAGGATCTCCTTACTCCTCGAACTTTCGTCATTATCGAAGAGTCTGATGCAACCAAGTCGATGGTCGAGGAACTGGAGCAGGTCATACTGATCGAATACATGTCCAAGAGAAAGGTATACCTGGGTACAGGGTTAACCCCCGAACTTAGGAAAAAACTCATTTAATTTTTTATTGATAATATGGATTGTTTTACTTGGTCCCATTTAGACATAATAGGGATTCCACCGGAAATAAAAAACACCGCCTAAGCCTCGACCCCAGGTTCTTACTGGTAAAGCAAAAAAGGAGGCCCCAGTCCGATGTGAAGCATGCATTCATAAAGGACGAGGTAACCAAACTTCTTAAAATAGGGTCTATTCGGGAGGTAAAATACCCCGAATGGTTGGCCAACGTAGTTGTATTTCCTAAAAAGGGAAACAAACTTAGAATATGCGTAGATTACAAGGATTTAAACAAAGCATGCCCAAAAGACTCTTTTCCATTGCCTAACATCGATCGTATGATCGATGCCAAGGCGGGCCACGAGATCCTAACTTTTCTCGACCCCTACTCCGGGTACAATCAAATTCAGATGAACTCGGAGGACCAGGAACAACCTCGTTTATCACTAAGTTTAGAACTTACTGCTACAATTTAATGCCCTTCGGGCTAAAAAATGCTGGAGCTACATAACAACTCCTAGTTAACAAGATGTTCGAGGAACAAATAGGTAAATCAATAAATATTTACATTTATGATATGTTGGTTAAGTCCCTGCGCGCAGAGGACCATTTAACTCATTTGCAGGAAACATTCAAAATCTTAAGGAAATATAAGGTGAAGCTACCCGGAAAAATGTGCCTTAGGAGTCGGATCGGGCAAGTTCCTTGGCTTCATGGTATCTAACCGAGGGATCGAGATCAACCCCGATAAGTTCAAAGCCATCGAAGATATCACAATCGTAGATAGAGTGAAAGTCATGCAAAGGCTAACAAGACGAATATCCACCCTGGGACGATTCATTTTGAGGTCATCTGATAGAAATCACAGGTTTTTTTCCTTGCTCAATAAGAAAAAGGACTTCGCATGGACCCCGGAATGGCAGCAGGCCCTAGAGGAATTGAAGTGATACTTATCGTGCCCACCTTTTCTTTGCATCCCGAAGGCAGATGAAAAGCTTTACTTATATTTGGCAGTAGTTAAGATAGTGGTAAGTTAAGTACTAGTTCGAGAAGAGCAAGGTACGTAATTTCCTATTTATTATGTAAGTCGAACTTTTGGAGATGCTGAAACTAGATACCCTCACTTAGAAAAATTAGCACTTGCATTAATAAGCGCATCTAGAAAGTTAAAGCCATATTTCCGGTGTCACCCAATATGTGTGTTAACTACTTATCCCCTTCGAAATGTTTTGCATAAGCCTGAACAATCTGGCAGGCTGGCCAAATGAGCCGTCAAACTTGGAGGGTACGATATCGAATATCAACCCCAAACGACCATCAAGTCTCAAATTTTAGCTGACTTCATGGCCTTTTTTTCACCGACCCTCGTACTCGAAGTGAAGAAAGAGATTCTTCTAAAATTAGGAACATCATCGGGAGTATGGACCCTTTTTACGAACGGAGCCTCGAATATGAAAGGGTCCGAGCTTTGCATTATCTTGAAGCCACTGATAGGTAGTATTATTAGATAATCTATTAAAACTTCTAGGTTGATTAATAATGAGGCCATGATTGCAGGTCTCGAGCTAGCTAAAAGCTTGGGGGCGGGAGTCATTGAAGCCAAGTGCGATTCACTATTAGCAGTGAACCAAGTAAACAAAAACTTTGAAGTTTGAGAAGATAGGATGCAATGATACTTGGATAAACTATAGGTAACCTTGCACCACTTCAAAGAGTGGACTATAGATCATTTTCCTCGAGAACAAAATAGTGATGCTGATGCACTTGCTAATTTGGGGTCATCAGTCGAAGAAGATAATATCGTCCCAGGGACTGTCGTCCAATTATCGAGATTTGTGGTTGAAAAGGGTCATGTCGAAATAAATTCTACGAGTTTGACTTGGATTGGAGGAATAAGTATATCGACTATTTGAAAAACGAAAAGATCCCATCGGATCATAAAGAGTCAAGGTCTCTACAAACCAAGGCTGCTAGGTTCGCATTGGATAAAGTTGGAACATTATACAGGAGGACTTTTGACGGACCATTGGCGATATGTTTAGGGCTGGGGGATACTGATTATATTCTACGAGTAATCCATGAAGGGACTTATGGGAACCACTCCGGCATCGAGTCATTGATTCGCAAAATTATTAGAGTGGGGGTATTACTGTGATAGCATGGAAAAAGACACTAAGGAGTTTGTCAAAAAGTATGATAAATGTCAAAGGTTCGCACCAATGATTCATCAGCCCGGAGAGCAATTACGCTCGGTCATGTCCCATTGTCCTTTCATGAAGTGGGGAATGAACATAGTCGACCCTCTACCAATGGCCCTAGGTAAAGCTAAATTCATTTTATTTATGACTGATTATTTTTCTAAATGGATGGAAGCACATGCCTTTGACAAGTTTAGAGAAAAGAAAGTTATTGACTTCATCTGGGACTACATCATATGTCAGTTGGGGTACCTGTCGAGATTGTATGTGACAATGAAAAGCAATTCGCCGGCAACAGGGTAATGGAGTTGCTCGAAGCACATAAAATAAAGAGGATCTTGTCAACACCGTACCACCAAAACGAGAATGGACATGTCGAGTCAACAAACAAAACTATCATTCAAAACCTAAAGAAAAGGTTGGACGATGCAAAAGGAAAATGGAGAGAAGTTCTACCCGAGGTCCTTTGGGCATATCGAACGACATCAAAGTCCAGCATGGGGGCTACTCCGTTATCTTTGGTATATGGATTCGAGGCCTTAATCCCGATCGAGGTCGGAGAACCCAGCGCCAGGTTTCGACATTCATTGGAGGAGTCAAATTACGAGGCTATAAATACTAGCCTCGAGCTATTTGATGAAAAACGGGAAGAGGCACTTGTTCAGATAGCGGCGCAAAAACAAAAAATAGAGAGATATTATAATAGAAGGACTAACCTTTGACACTTCGAATTCGAGGACTTAGTTCTATGAAAGGTCACCCTAAATGCTCGAGCCCCAAATGAAGGGAAAATGGGCCCAAATTGAGAGGGACCACACCGAGTCATCAAATTTGTCAGTAAAGGATCTTATAAACTTGGCACGATGGGAGGCGAACAACTGCCGAACAATTGGAATGTATCACTACTCAAATGATACTACTGCTAAGGTATGATTTCCTTCTTTAGTTCATTTGAATTTAAAACTAGCTTATTGCAGGTGTTCGATCGAGGACATCGAAGACACCCCTCTTTTTACATGAAGAGCTTAAGTTTTAAAGCACGCGTTGCACTCTTTTTCCCTTAGATCAGATTTTGTCCCAAATGAGTTTTACTGGTAAGGTTTTTAATGAGGCAACAACTATGTGCTACCCGAGGAGAACTCAACAGTATCCAAGGCTTTGTTTCAATCAAATTCGAATACTGGGGAGGGCATCACCCTCGGGGATGGTATTTTCGAGAAAAATACTTCACTCCAAATAGGGCATCGATAGGGAAACTTTGTAATGGGCCAAACGGTCAGATAAACCATGTCCATGTAGAATAGTCGAGTCCAACGGGAAAACATGTACGCATGTATCAACTATTCAAAGAAGCATTCTTTCTATATCAAAATACTTTGTGTCTCAAATTTTTTTACTATTATACGAGCTTCATACTTATAATTCTATGAGAAACGGCTCAAGGGCAGAACACAAATACACCCCAAATACTCGGGTACTGTCATCGACAGTCAACACATCTGAGTCATCAGAAGCTCGAATTTATAAGACCTCAAAGAGGCATTCCCTCGATATTAAGGCCAAGGCCATCATACTCGAACCAAGGCCAAGACCTCAAAGAGGAAATAACCTATCGAACAAGTTCGAAAGGTTATCGGGAAACAAGTCCAAGAGACATTCCCGATGGCTACGGCCATATTAAAGGCTACAACCATATTAAAGACTGCGGTCATATAAAAAGGCTACGGCTGAAATAATGCGGCTCGGAGATGTCCGACTTCCACCATAATTTAAAGGCTTTCAAACACTTTGAAAAACCTGTTAAATCAGGTTACCCTCGGTAAAAGCAAATTATAAAGGTCTTCGATTAAATCAACCCTCGAATAATTTAAAGGTTTCGACAACATCAACCCTCAAAAAATCCTCAAGAGGTATTCGATTATCATTACACAAACGAATTACAAATAAGGTTCCGATCGATCGAACCTTCGAAAAATCCAACGGGTACAAAAAACACATGCTAAAGCATTGAAAAGTTTTCACTAAGACTTTTAACCGAAAAGAGGGATAAATTATAGCTGCTTTGGAGGCCAAAATTGGCCCATATTAAAGAGCCTAAGGGACGACCTAAAAGAGCCTAAGGTCAGATATAAAAAGCCTAAGGGCCACAACATATTGAGTTCGAGACCTCGCTCTCACTCAACTCAGACCCAAAAGTCCTGAGTTCGCATAAAGTTAACCAGGGCATAGCTCGAGGATTAACAAAAACCATAAGAAGTATTATGTTATAAATTCGAAGATCGCCTATTGATTATTAAAAAACCTAATGGTTTGTTCTATTCAAAATTCGAGTCGATGTTCACTTAATCATTGAAGTTATTAAAATTTTTCACAAAGTAAAGACAAAGCAAAATTCAATACAAATTGGAGATGGAGCAAAGGAAATTCTTTATATTTATAAAAGGGTATTTACAATGTCCACGAAAGGCCTTACACAAAAACAAAGAAACAAAAATGAAAGCCTTGGCATCGGCCTCAAGTGTTTTTGATCGGGCTATCTCATTGGTGAGGTCAAAACCTCGAGCGTGAATTTCTTCGAGGGTCTTTTTCCGGGCTTGACACTTTGCCAATTGCTGACCAGCTTCTCCCGGTCGGAGGCCTCCCTTAGATCCGCCTGTATAGCCTTGGCATATCTTAGGTATACGGTGATGGTCTTATCAACCATGGCCTTCATCCTTTCTATGTCAACCTTGGCCTCAGCAACCTCGGCCCCGACTTCAGCTAGTTTTGTCTCAAGCTCCTCGATTTTCTTGGCCTGGGCCAGGTTCTTCACTTTAATACCTTAGGGATAAGTCTCATCCGAGGCCAGTTGGGCTAGAGCAGCCTTTTTATCAGCAGCAAGCCGATCCATGTCGTCCTTCCACCGGTGGAAATCAGTCTTAACTTAATCGACCTCGCCCCGAAGCTGCCCGATCATCTCCAACTTTTGCTGCAACTGAGACATTGAAGTGTTAACCTCCGAAGTAAGGCCAAGAAGTCCATACTCTTTTAAAATCACGGTTACCTGCTTGTATAGCTCGGCCTTATATTTGCGAGCTTTGGCCAAATCAGCCCGGAGGTCCTTGAGCTCCTCCTCCTTTTGGCTACAAAGGAGCCTTAGGGCCTTCTCCTCATCCGAAGGCTTCCTAAGCTCGACCTCACATTGGCTCAGCTTGGCCTTGAACTTGATAATGGACTGCATAAAAATAAAGGGGTATCAGTCAGGACAAGAGAAGAAAACTAGAAATTCTACAATGTTAAAAGTAAGTGCTTACCCGAGAGAAGAGACGATGAGCCTCTTCAACGAGGGTAGATGCGTCATTGAGTTCGGCAGAATCCTCGACCCTGGTGAAATAGTCCTGAAAGGGATCTTCCTCAAGGAGCTGGGGTCAGATGTTCGCATACCTCGAGCATCCTTTATCGCCTCCTTAGAGTAAGATGATAGAGAATGGGAGTGACATATTGTCACAGCCCCAAGGTCCTCACTCGGGGCATTCTGGTTAGCTTCGAGATTCTTGATATATGTTTCCTCCGGTGTGTTTACTGAAGGAGGGGGAATGATTTCGATCTTAGGGGTCTCGGGGGCTTTGTTCGAGTCTTTCTTCAGAGTTTCCTCACCATGAGGTAAGGTATCCAGTTCGGAGGTCTTGGCAGCCTCAACCGGTTTCCTAGTTCGGGGAACCAGCACTGATTCTTCACCCTTGTTTTCTTCATCATCTAGAAACTAGTGGATCGAATCAATGTCCATGTGAATAAGTTTCCTCCTCAGCTTTCGTGTCATTTCAAAAATGTCTCCTATGCCTTCATAAATAGGCATGAGCGTGGAAAACATCTTTAGCAAAAGAAGAGTATCAAAAAACCTGGGAGAAAAACTAACCGTGATGCTTGGCGTCCCATTAGCCCCTCGATAAGTCATGCCATTTGCGTTCATCATACAAGGAGCATGCGGCTAATTTTTTGACCCAGTCCTCAAGGTTGGGGATCGCATGGGACATCCAAGCAACAAATGCAAAAAAGGTAAAGGCATTACGAAAATCGGTGCTGAATATGAGAGGGTATTTGGAACTTACGTTCGAAGTTCCATTTCTCCAGGAACAATATTTGTTCCCTAGGGATGACATCAAAGGTCCTCACTCAGACAAGCCGACTCATCCAGCCTCGGTCTTTATCCTTGTTGTTACAAGCAAAGAAGGCTTTCTTTGATCGACGTTGAAGCTTAATCAACCCTCGAAATAGCTAAGGCCGATATAGCCGAATGAGATAGTTGAGGGTAAACTCTAATTCCTCGGCCTTGCTGGAGAAATTGCACAGCATAATCACGGTACGCCAAAATGAAGGATGGATCTGACCAAGAGTAACCTCATACCTCTTGCAAAAATCAATCACTACTGGATCAAGGGGACTCAGTGTGAAGGGATAAGTGTAAACACTTAAGAACCCGTCCACGTGAGAAGTAATGCTATCCTCGGGGTCGGGGATCTGTATCATGACCTCGTCTTCCCAACCGCAGTACTTCTTCATGGCCTTGACATACTTCTTCGATATCGAACTAATATATTGAGATACATGTTCGCATCGGCCTGTGATATTGGGGGGATTTTCAATATTGAAATCTTTCTTTATCACACAGAGACCAGGAACGATTTCGTGAAGGGCCGACGCCACAAGTTTGGTCGATCAGGAAGAAGATGATGAAGACCTCTCTTTTTGGGGGACTGTTTTAGAAGTTTTGGCCATGCCTTTTTAAGTTAAGAGATGCAAACGGTAGCGGAATGTGGTGTTTTCTGGGAGCTTGGCATTTTTCGGCACTTAAAAGGCGGTAGAAACATATGACAAGAAAAAGAGATGAAGAGAAAAGGGGATTAGAGTGAATGTAATGAAGAAGTAAAGTTCTAAATTCAAAGGAGGAGCCCTGTAGCGACGGTTCGGCGGCGTTAGTGGCCGGCCATTACTAGCATGTATTTAATGTTTTGGGGAAGCAAACCGATGGGACGTTTCGATCACTTCGAGCGCCTACGTCGCAGGAATGAAGTCATCGTCAGAGACTCTAGAAAATCGAGGTTCAAATTATTTCTTGTCATCTTACTCTAAGAAATGCGGGGACTATATGTGTACAGTCGAAATTGGGTATGCCTAATTTCTTGGGCTCGAGGGGTCACCTTAAGTCCGAGTTCAGGATGGATCGAGTTCGAGCTCGATGGACTAGGATCGAGCTCGATGACATGGTATAAGGCTCGAAGAACTAAGTGTTCGAGGATCGTCGAATTCTTATATGACTGGCCTCGAGATAATGCCGTTATGGATTTATAACAGAATGAGCAAGATTTCTGCCACGTCCCCAAGATCATGGCGTAAATTCAGGAATAGATTTGTACGAATCCGTACTGGGTGGTTAGACAGCTGTCCCGATAAGATTCTTTTCTGTAAATAGAAATGTACCTTATTTAGGGTTCCCCTATTATATAAACGAAACCCCAATCCTTTTGTAA
Organism: Nicotiana glauca; assembly: GCA_026770625.1. Taxonomy (NCBI): domain Eukaryota; kingdom Viridiplantae; phylum Streptophyta; class Magnoliopsida; order Solanales; family Solanaceae; genus Nicotiana; species Nicotiana glauca. Next base: position 106,082 of record MU701047.1, on the reverse strand, counting down.
CATTCATTTAATCATTGACAAAGAATATACTCTTTTACATTTTTGCTCATTGCTCATCAGAATTGTCCTTCAGCTTTATTATTCTTGCTTTACTGTTCTTGATTCATCTCGAGGTTACTTTGGCTCGAGGTCGAGACTGACCTACATTCTGGTTTGGTTTTACTTATTTCTTTCATTTATACTTCAGATTTCTTGGTTATTAATTAGTATTGGACTAAATCACGTGTCTTTAAAACCATAAATCAAATTTAGTTGTTAATCGTATTTTTGAGGTAAACACCAGGCAATCCAACATTAGGTACACAAGTATTTACTTTAACAACTTTAAAAGCATATTAATGAGGAGATAAAGATGTGGAACTTTAAAATACATAATAAAATTCCATACACATCGTCTAGTCTAATTCCAAAAACTGGTGTCACAATTACATGAGCTACTAAAAGTAGTACAAACATAGTCTGAAATAACAATACGACTGTCTGAAATGAAATAAACAATATAGTATATGAGAAGGGGACATCAGGGTCCGAATGACATGCATCTCTACCTCAAGTCTCCTAATATGCCGGCTTCGAGCTATCTCCTCTATGCGCACTGAGATATGTACAAAAAGAGTAGAAGTGTAGTATGAGTACAACTAACCCATGTACTCCGTAATTGCCGAATTTAACTTCAACGAAGTAGTGACGAAATTATAACAAGACACTCACTATAAACTTGTACGAGTATAAGTAGAAACAATAGCATATTAGAGAAACAACGTTTAATCATGAACCGAAACTGAAAATATACAACAGAGGGCCCCAAATATCATCTATGCTCAAATTCACAACACAATATAGATACTGAACCAGCAACCAAGAACAATTATACTCCCTCCGGTTCACAATAAGTGTCCAATTTGCTTTTAGCACGCCTATTAAAAAAATACTAAATTCTATACAAAAATACCTACTATGACTAAATCACCCCTAATTAAATATTTAATGTGAGGAGCAAGAAAACTTTTTAGGGATATGTATATAAGGGTTATTTTGTAAAAACAAATTGAATTCTTTCTTGATTATATAACTTGATGCTTATTTTGAACCAAAATGAAAAAGTAAATTGGACACTTATTGTAAAATGGAGGGAGTAATATAACTTCTTTGTTGCGGCACGTAATCCGTACCATACATATTTATATCAATACTGTTGCGGCGTGCAACCCGATCCATATATCATATCAATATCCCTTGCGGCTACCATATATCATATCATATCCCTTGTAGCGTGCAGCTCGATCCCAAATATTATATCAATATTCATTGCGGCGTAAAACCTATCTCATATCATATCAATATCCGTTGCGGTGTGTAATAGGAGTCTTACCATTTTAGCAGTTGCTCTTGCGTTCGCCTCAAATGATGTATGGACAGACATTTTAAAAATTACTTTTGAGAGACAAAAAAAACAATATGCAATAGTAATGTAGCCTTAAACACTAACATTTGAAGGCTCAAATGCCTTGCGTCCTCTAAATTTAATTAACGAGTAGTATATATAAAATATCTTTCAGCACCCAAAAGAAACTATGGGAGATAACGATTTAACTTTTGAAAATTACGCGCGCCTAACATAAAATTCAAACTATTTGTTTTTCTTTCAAAATGAACAAGAAGAGTCTCGCGCACCGAGAAAATGACGTCTTTGCTCCACAAATAACAAAATTTGGAAATATAAACCCTTTTTATTTAAAAAATCTGACAAACATGAGAGACGTTTTTCTTAAAGGAAAAATTGGAAAACAAAAATAAAAGCAACCTCATCCTTTTGCCCCCTCCTTGTGTTTCATTGGTAGGAAGAAGATGAGGAGAATAGGTAAAAAAAAGTAATGGGTACTAAATATTCTCTCTGGTGAAAAGAACAGAGCTGGAGTAGGACGAAATATGTATTGAAAAGAAAGTTGGAGTATCTTTTGTCATTTTCTGTAAAAGCAAAAACTAGTGTAGTATCATCACAAAAAAAAAAAAAAAAAAAAAAAAAAAAACTAGTGGTGTTGTAATTTATATTAGGTTATACTAGTGTTTGGACATAGATAGAATAATTCATATTTTAACCAATCTAAATAGTCGTTTACTTAATTGCTTAAACTAAAACTATTCGGCGGGTGCAAAATTTATGAAAAATCCATGTATTATATAAGTATAAATGTATTATATATATAGACTAAAGAAAAATAAATAATAAATCTAGCCGGTTGTATGTGTAAAGATCCTTGTTTTGCTTCTTTGCGCAATGTCAAAATAAATAAGAAAAACAAGGGAAATCAATTCATTTAATTTCTTATAAGTATCCTTGTACTATAGTCCCTCTTATTTGATCGTTTTTAGTTTTGTTTTTTAAAATTGTTTCAAAAACTAAATTGAGGAGAACATGTTTTCAATATGAAAGGACCACAAAATCCTTGTATAAGGGCCTACTTCAAGTAGTGGTGTTCAGTAGTATGATAGTCAAGTGGGCAAGCGCCTGCTCATGTTTGAAAATCATATTGTCATTTACTTCACATGGTGTGGGACAGCTTATATTACTACTTAAGCACTGCTTCACTTCCAATATAAAAACAGTTTTTTGTACAAAATGTCTCTTTGGATTCCTCTGTTGTCATTTACATAAAGTTGGTAGCTCATAATAGTTCTTCCTCTTCATTTTACTTTTCGATTTTATCTGCTATACATTGATGGTAACTCTATTTAATAAATATTGATTGATAATATAGAATAAATGATAAGTAACATGTTATATATAATATGTCAAATCGCATGTTGATATAAATTTATTACACTATCAGTCACAAAGAAGAGGTTCACTCAATGTGTTTCTCAACACTTACTCTATGGAATATAATAAAACTCTCTATTACAAGAATACTCAAAGTGAGCTTCTAATCAAAATATGGGATAATTCAAATGAAGTAAGATGACCTATATTTATAGGGCAAAGTTCTTGGTCCCCAAGTAAAGAAAAAAAATAAAAGAAAATATTTTTATTCTTTGGCTCCAAGCTAGAATTCTTTGGCTCCAAGATGAAATACTTTAGCTCCAAGATTGAATACTTTGGCTCCAAGATTAGCCATGAACAAATTTAAGTCATGTCTTACAAATCTTCACCTTGTCCTAAATTGGATGATATAGTTATTTTACTCCACCTCCAAAAGGCCCCAATGGGCTTATGTCAAAAATTTAATGCCATCAAAAAGTTGTCTGATGTTGAAACTGTATTAATGGCTATAACAATAGATCCCAATAAAGAATACAATAAACCAGATCTGTGTGCTTTCATGATCACAAGAGCACCTTGAAAAATTTTGAGAACTCTACCTTCACCAGTGAATTTGCACCCAAGGGATTCTAAAGTGCCCAAAGAAATGAGATTTTTCTTCAACTCAGGAACATATCTAACATCGGTGAGAGTTTTCACCACACCATCATGCATTTTAATCTGAATTGTATCGTTGCTAATAACATTACAAGTAGCATTGTTACCCAATTGGACAACTCCACCTTCAACCAAATCATATGTAAAAAAAAGTTCCTGTTGAGACACATATGATACGAACAACCGAAATTTAAAATTCACTCATTTTCAGATTTGAAACTAGTTTCGGTAGCTAAAAATATAGTTCCCTCGGTCTCATCAGTTGCTAAACTAGCTTCGACGGTGTCAGTAGCTCTGTGCTCATTTTTTCTTTCCTTATGTTTTTCTTTTATTTTTCAACTTATAGCATTCGGAGATAATGTGACCTTTCATATGACAATAGCGACACAGTAAAATATTGTATCGGGATGTTGAGTCGGATTTACCCCTAACGAACAAGCCAACTTCTGCTTGAGTTCCAATAACTTTCCCAGTAATATCACTATCTATCCGTTCTTTCGGTTTTAAGATAGATTTAATATCCTTATAAGAGATATTATCTTTTGCATAAAGCATAGTATCTCTTATATGCTTAAAAGATTGGGTAGAGAATAACGCAATAATACGGCTTGGTCCTCATCTTTAATTTCTGCGTCTATATGACTCAAATCCATAAGAATGTAATCAAAGGTGTCAAGATGAGAGAGAATAGAGGTACCTTCACCCATACGAATTGTATAAAGCTTCTGCTTCAGGTAAAGTCTATTTTTCACCGTTCTCTTCATATATAAGGTTTTTTAATTTTTTCCACATGCCTTTGGCTGTGGTTTCTACAGAAACTTCATGTAAAACCTCATTTGAGAGATTTAAGATGATACCTGATTTTGCTTTTTTGTCAATGACGGCAAACCCCTCGTCCGTCATTTTTCCGGCTTCTTCTCCTTTCCTTGTAGTGCCAAATCTAAGCCATCCAAAATTAGGATAGCTTCCATTTTTAATTGCCACATTTTGAAATTTGCACTTCGGTCAAATTTCTCATTATAAGTCTTTGTTAGAATCATTTTGGATATTTAAACTAACCCGGTTAGATCCGGCTTTGATACCAATTTGTTATTGACTAATCTTAGAGTCAAAGTATTCAATCTTGGAGCTAAAGTATTCAATCTTGGATCCAAAAAATTCTAGCTTGGAGTCAAAAAATAAAAATATTTTCTTTTATTCTTTTTTTCTTTACTTGGGAACCAAGAACTTTGCCCTATAAATATAGGCCATCTTACTTCATTTGAATCATCTCATATTTTGATTAGAAACTCATTTTGAGTATTCTTGTAATAGAAAGTTTTATTATATTCCATAGAGTTAGTGTTGAGAAACACTTTGAGTGAACCTTTTCTTTGTGAATGATTGTAGCGAGGTTATTCTTTTGGGATATGTTTTAGGATAATTAGAGTTTCATCTCTAATTTTGTATTCTCTTTTTGTGTGCCGATTATTATAGTGAAATTGCTCCTCTCACTTATGGACGTATGTTACCTTGACCGAACCACGTTAAATTTGTGCCTCCTTTATATGCTTTAATTGCAGTTATTATCAACTTGCATTGTAATTGTTATTGTCATTATAACGTCATTTGGCTAAATTCCGCACTACCCGAATTTCCGATCTTAACAGGTATAAACCAGATTTTGCCTTATATACACCGTATAATTTTTCGGCGAAGGAAGTTCGGGTAAGCACCCATGCGGCCCTAAATCCGCCCCCGGCAGTAGCTTCCCATAGTTATAGTTTAACTTTCACTATTACATGTCATTTGATCAACTCTCTTAGTTAGGAATATTAATTGCGTGGTTAGATCCAGTTTGAGAACTAAATATATTATATACTCAGGAAAAATAACACACATATATTTGCACTTTCTTACCAGAAAAACGTTAGATCTTTGTGTGCAGAACAAGTTGTATTTGGTGAGTGGAGTTTGATAGAGGCCGTAATAGGACTTAAATTCTGGGACTTCGATTGGTTCAATTTTCATAAAACACTATCTTTTAATGGTAATTAGCTATCTATACATACCATTTGCTATATTACGGATTGTAGATACGTTTTCTATTATTATAAGATGTATTAAATGTACTTAAGCTACTGTATTCATGAATACAGTAGCGAAAATAGGCGTGAATCAGGGAAGTCCAGTTAATCAGTTGTTGTATTCGAGTGTATTCGACTGTATTCATGGCGTAAAACATGGGATTACAACTAGCATATTATTGTATTCGATTGTATTCACAGCGTGAAACAGGGGATTACACTATTTTTAAACAGAAAGTGAATCAATTAACATAATAGACTCCTAATATAACTCAATAAACTCAATTATAACACACAAAATTTGTATTTCCAATTATAAAAAAGATTCTCAACCGAAAAATACCCTAAAAATATAGCAATCTTTACAGAAATTATATAATACATCTGAATACATAAATTATATTAATTAAAAAAAATTATATGAATACATTCATGACATATAACGAGATAGTGAATACAATGAAATACATAAAATACAGAGGGATACATTGAAATACAATAAAAAAAGATAGTGAATACAATAAAATACAGCGAGATACATTGACTTACGATAAAAAAAAGACAATGAATACAATGAAATACATGAAAATACAGTGTGATACATTGAAATATATTAACAGAAATTCAAGTTGCTCAACCCCAAACTACGTCGTCTTTGTTAACTCTAATTTCCGGCGAATCTGCCGTCAAGCAAAAACACTGAATCTCAGTGTTCTCATACATCCTGTACAGTAGCCGAGCAAAAATCATGGCAAGACATTGCATATCATTTTCGAGGATTCGTCTCTCTACCAGCGATGGACTAGTTCTTCAACTTCTGTGCTTTGCATTATCTTTGACTGGTCCACCCTTTTGTATATGGTCAGATTGATTTGTTTGAACTTGTGGGTTTTTTCTGGGTCTCGCTATAGAAGTCTTCTAAGATTGTCTTTTCTCTTTTCCTTTCCTATTAAAGTTACGGCCAAAAATAAAAATGGGGAGTTAGAGGAATTTGCTGGGAAATTGAAGAAGAAACTGTGGGAGGAATTGTGGAGAATTTTAATCTTTCAGAGAAGAAACTTATGAATATAGGAGAGAATTTTGATCTTTAAGAGAATGACGTGTATCAAATTAGAGAGAGATAGAACGTGGAGTAAGAAGTTTACATCAAATACAGTAATTATGTGAGAGAAAAATCTGAAAAAGGAGAGAGAAAGATAATAAATAGCGTATATAGTGACTTAGAAGTAGGAGATACCCAAAATTAGATATTTTGCTATAAACATTAAAAAATATCTATAAAATATAATTTTTTTAAATGGTATTTATTTAAAATAAATAAGGTGTTAACCTTTGTTATAAGAGGTAAAAATTCTTTGAATCATTAATTAGCGAGTAAATGGGCCGTGATAGTGTGGCAAAACATATGGGCCCCCAAAAGGATTCTGCTGGTGTTCTCACCAACCCAAGCGAACCCTTCTTTAAGGGAATCTTTACGTAAAAATATCCGGTCGGATTCATTATTTATTTTTTTAGCCGATTTACATAAATTATACATTAATTATAAATAATTACGCATATAATGTACATGAATTTTACATATATCATGCATCCCCCGTATATTCTTTATTTAGATTGTTGAGTGGAAGGCAATGTAGTTCTTCTTCATTTAACCGTTGTTCATTAGTTTATTGAAAAGGATGACTAACCCTTTATTTTTTCCTCAATAAACCAAATGTTTTATATTTTAGAAAGGACAAATTATTTCGTTACTGTTTCTTACATTAATGATAAATAAATTGAAAATATTGTTATAAGAAAATCAAAATCAGGGAGGTAAACTTGATATCATAAAACACACTGAGATTAGTGCGATGAATCCAACATACAGAAATATTATCCCTAATGAGTTTAGTACGACAAAGCCAAACATGAAGGGAGTTCTTTGAAATTATCCTAATGAGGTTAGTGCAGTGAAGCCAAAAGTGGATGTAGGTCTCTGAAAATATTCCTAATTGTGCTTCAACTTTGTAGAATACTATTTAGAAATAGTTAAAACACGACTGCCCTACTCATCTCGATAAATTAATGGTTCGACAAATAAAACTTTCGACCACCGAAAGTCATAGCCGACCTTAGCTCAGTTGGTAGAGCGGAGGACTGTAGTTGGTGAATTACTAGGCAGATGATCCTTAGGTCGCTGGTTCGAATCCGGCAGGTCGGAGTTTTTGCTTTGCTTCACCAACTATTTATCAGTTTTCCCAAGGCATTATGCTTTATCAGTTTTTTTTTTTTTTTGCTAATAAAAGATGCTTGTATTAACAAATTAAGTCACATTACAGGGAGTGGTGGACCGTGATCGCTCCACAGTACAAAAAGGTGCTAAAACTAACAGGCAGTGTTGTCCCGAGCTAGTACAAGTACTTGGTGCTGAATTTAAATAAAAAAAAAGTTGTAGTATTGTCCATATGAGTTGAAGAGCGCCGCAATTGTGTAGTGCCCATATGGTCATTCATCAGGTCTGCCCTCAAAAAGAGTGGAGGAATCAAAAACATCGTAGGTGTATTTTTCATAGCTAAAGTGGATCCATGTTTGCGAGTTTATCTGCCATTGCATTTAGCTCCCTGTATGTGTGCGAAATACGTGGACTACCCAATTGTTGGAGTAGAGACTTGCATTCATAAAGAACATATGAGTAACGACGATTATAGGTATGCATCATATTAATTACCTCAGTGGAGTCCACATCTATTTCCAGTGGCATTAGGTTATGTTGTAAAGCTATACGTAGTCCTCAAAGTAAGGCATGCAGTTCAAGTGAGGTAGGATTGCCTTCATGGCGTCTTGCTGCATAACTCGTTACCCAATGTCCAGCGCAATTCCCGAAGACTCTGCCAAGACCATGCTTTGCGAGTTTATCTGCCACTGCATTTAGCTCCCTGTACGTGTGCGAAATACGTGGACTACATAAAGAACAGATGAGTAATGAAGATTATGGGTATGCAACATAACAAAATTTAATCACGCCCATCTATGCCTGATAAAAGACAAAGCGATCACTGCAAATATGATCTAATTTAGTCTAAAAACAAGATTAACCTTCACTTGGGGTGAGTTTGTTGGGTTTATATAGGGTTAGGTTAAGTTTTGCACGTTTTACACTGTAGCCCTTAAACTTCTTGGCTTCCTCCAGATCGACCACGGTCGCGGGATAACCGCGGCGCGACCGCGGTGATTTACAACTATTCTGTTTTTCGCTTTCTTTCACCGCGTTCTAGCCGCGGTCCGACCGCAATCGCAGTGGACTGTTGTCCAATTTTTCTTCGCCTTTTCTTGCTCGTTTTCATCTGGGCTCTTCTCGATTGCCAAGTATCTTCATTTTTTATCCCAAAACACTCTATATTATCCTCCAAACTCGGAATAGCTCCTACAAAGCATAAAAACCTTAATTAGAGCATTTTGTTATCATTTAGCACTTAAAATATCAATAAGGTATAGTTAATTTAGAGCATAAATAGCATATATCACATAATATAGGCTACTATCAACACCCCACACTTAAATCGTTGTATGACGATCCGGTCCGTCGTCTCATGTGTTATTACTCCGTTTTTCCCATTTCACGCTTCTTCATATTTCGTTATCGGTATGTGGTGTGTTAGAGTTGATTTGGATTAGTTTTGATGAGAAATGAGACACTTAGTCTCTTTAAGGAAAGCTTAAGTTGGAAAAGTCAACCGGACGTTGACTTGTGAGTTAGAGGACTCGGAAGTGATTTCCGGCGTTTTGGTTAGCTTTAGGAGGTGATTTGTGACTTAGAAGCGTCATCGGAAGTGATTTTGGAGGTCCGGTGTAGAATCAGGCTTGAATTGGCGAAGTTAGTATTTTGGCGAGTTCCGGTTGATGGGTGAGATTTTGATCCGAGGGTCGGAATGGAATTCCGAGAGTTGCTGTAGCTTCGTTGGGTAATTTTGGATGTGTGCAAATTTTTAGGTCATTCGGACATCGTTTGGTTGGGTTTTTGATCGAATGTGCATTTCGGAAGTTTTGAAAAAACTTAGGCTTGAATCCGATATGAATGGATGGTTTTAGCGTTATTTGATATGTTTTGATGATTGGAACAAGTTTGAATGATGTTATGGGTTATGTTGGTGCTTTTGGTTGAGGTCCCGGGGGCCTCGGGATGATTTCGGATGGCTAATTGGGATTTTTGGAATTTCATACAGCTGAAGGCATGCTGTTTCTGGTATTTTCGCTTCTGCGGGTCTTGAACCGCAGAAGCGGCGAAGAGATGGAAGGCAAGTTCCGCAGAAGCGTTACCGCTGGTGCGAAAGTAGAACCGCATAAGAGGATTTTTTAAAAATTTAATGAAGACCGTAAAAGCGGAAATCTAGCCGCAGAAGCGGTCCTGCATAAGCGAAAACGGGACCGCAGAAGCGAAATATCGCTGTTGGCAGAAGGGTTTATATCATATTTCGTCCGCGAGCTTATGTCATTTTTCCTCCATTGTGGAGCGATTTTGGGAGCTTTGGGCAAGAGTTTCGAGGGTTTTGACTGAGAATCGAATGGAGGTAAGTTCCTTGGCCTAATTATTCAAGTTTATAATAGAATTAACATGGAAATTGGTTGAAATTCATTAAAAAGGGGTAAAGTTAGGGCTTGAGTTTTAATATTTTAAATTGAGATTTGATATGTCATTTGAGCTCAGATTTGGGAGTTCTTGGTATGTATGGACTCGTGGCAAGACGAGGAATCCAGTAATGTAAGTTTTGTAATTTTTCGAGAAGTGAGCCCGAGGCTCGGGTTTTGCTAGTTTCGAGATTTTTGCTATATTTCGATTGGGTATTGTTCCCTTGGAATATTGTGATGTATTCGCTCTGATTTTGGTTAGATTCGACGCGCGTGGAGGCCGATTTGAGGGGCAAGGCGTCGCGTGCAAGGGATTTCACCGGTTCGAGGTGAGTAATGATTGTAAATGATATCATGAGGTTTTGGAACCCCGGATTTGCATATCGTAGTGCTATATTGAGGTGACTTGCACACCGGATAGCGAGCGTGGGGTAAAGCACCGTTGGGGATTGTGACTTGGTCCGTCCCAATTGTTGATTTTACCGCGTATTTGACTATGACGTGTTGTTTTTTACTATGACTTGGGCTTATTGCCATATTTGGGGCTTATTGCTAACTGTTTGAACTTCTTGTGAGCTATCATCATTGTTTTCCTCACTATTTAAAATATTATTTTAACTCAGTCCATTTGAATTACACTGTTTCATGAACTTAGCTATATTTTTACTCAACCTTGAGTTTTAACTGATATTTGAACTATTGTTTGAGCTGAGCATTTTCGTTTTCATTGATGCCCGAGGGGCTTATGATTATTTTGGACTGATTGAGGCCGAGGGCCATGATTGAGGATCTGATGAGTAATGTGAGGAGGCTTTCAAGCCTCGAGTGATGTGAGGAGGCTTTCAGGCCTCGAGTGATTAGTGAGGAGGCTTTCAGGCCTCGAGTGATTGGTGAGGAGGCTTTCAGGCCTCGAGTGATTGGTGAGGAGGCTTTCAGGCCTTGAGTGATTGGTGAGAAGGCTTTCAGGACTCGAGTGTATTATGAGCAGGCTTTCAGGCCTCGCATTGATATTGTTCAAGCTTTCAGGCCTTATTGATAGCGCTTGGACTGTAAGAGCCCCTCCGGAGTCTGCACACCTACAGTAAGCGCAGGTACCTATATGAGTGAGGGTGAGCCCGAGGAGCTGATGTTGTACTGTGTGACTGACACTGTGCCCGAGGGGCTGATACCATTCTAAGCATTTGATATTGAGCCCGAGAGGCTATTACTGATTTGAGCTGTGCTCGAGGGGCGAACTTTTATGTGCTCATCTTGCACACTTATTTCCCTTCTTACCTATTATACGGTAGTATTTATGCCCAAGGGGCGGATTTTCTATGCCTATCAGAACTAACTGGTTGAAATCATTTTTGTAATTATTGAAAAGACCGTTTTCAAAAAGGATTTGTACTAAGCCAAGGCATTTCTTAAGATATCGCATATTTCACTATCGTTCTTAGAAAATTGTACCCGGCTTCTATATAGCATGTTGGTTGTTTTACGTGATTTCTTAATGCTCAGTTGTTATTTACTCTTATTACTCACTGAGTTGGAGTACTCACTTTACTCCCTGCAACCCGCGTGCAGTTGCAGGTATTGTTCACCCGATAGTGGGTTATTAGCTGATTGAAGGTATTGCTATTGTAGCAGAGCAAGGTGACGCCAGCGTTCGCGGCACCAGACTTCATCTTTTGAACTCCAATTTTTATTTTATATATACTATTGGCCCTGTAGTGGTGTTCAGTTTTCTTTAGATGCTCGTGACTTATGACAACCCAGTCGGGTTGTGTTGGGTTGTAATTGATAGTTTTTAATGCCATTAAGCGGTATTTTCTATTCATTATGTTTAATGACTGTTAAATAGACGATTTGGGTTAGTTGGGTGACCTTGCCTTCACAAGAGGTGCCATTACGACCGGGTTTGGAAATTGGGTCGTGACACGTTGCTAGTCCTCTAGCAACAAAACCACACTCTATAAGCCTAATCATCTCTGGGTCACTTCCCTACTCCTTATAAACAGAGTAATTCACATAGATAGACTACTTTAGTATAACCTCCTAACCTCAAGAGTGGACTCCTTCTCTAGCCAGTAATGTCCCTAACTGGCTTTCATACTCTCAATCAGAGGTCCAGACTTATCTTTCCTTCATGATTCACATGCCTACTCACCAGAAAAGAGACTTGTGTCATGTCATTATAATTCACACACTGAGGAATTCAAACATGTAAGATTTCACTCACCCTCAGAAATAAATTCTTATGCCACAAACAATGCACCACAGGCTTGCCCTTAGTATAATACTCGACTAATCGAGCCCATTTGGTCTAGAATCAAGTAGGACTTTATTTGGTTGTAATGTTGGCAACGGGACAGGTAGGATACATATGGGTATAGTGACTACACCTCTCTAAGCACTTCAATACACTTTCCACTTTTAAGCACGTACCTTTATCAAACCTACATTCCACCTTTACATCATTAAGTTAAACCCCCTACTTCTTTAAACACACTTTCTCTTTTGAAGATCACCACCATTTTGAGACTTATTCTTGTAAAAATTATTCAGTTTAGTCTCTTTTTTCTCTTTTTTTTCCTCTAGATTCTGGTGGCTTCTAATATTGTTTATCACACAGTGCACCCATTTTGTTTTTATGTCTTCTTGGTTCCACTCGAAAGCCCAAACAACCACCCCACACTTTAACTTTTTCATATTCATTACAATTCAAGTGCTTCTAAGAGGTGATTGGGTTCAAAGAGATTGGTACTTCAAAACTTGGGTAAGACTTGTAATGTAGTTGCCAAGGAAACATGATTACAGGCTCAAAGGGGTTAACTAGGATATATACACTCTGATGGGTGAAAAACATATATAGACAGGTTCGACAAGAAAACATCTATATCATTTTCCAGACCAATTAAGACTACTATTTCGCTTCGTACACACACAGGGCAAGTTCTAGGTATTGAGTATTAGCATAGAATACACAAAGCCTCACTAACACATAGCACATGACTCAATTCAGTTAGGACCATCCGACACTCTACTCAAAGTGCTTAAGCCAACTCAAGAACACACAATTTAAGACTTTATTTCTAGAGTCAACTAATGAGCCTAAGTGTCCCACTAAAGCAATCTCTATTTAAGGTACCATGGAGTCAAGGGATCATATTTCTAATCTTTCCTCGCCAAAAAATTCCTAAACTACAAAAGAACAAAAACAAAAAAAAATTAACTACACTCGGTTCAAATGGAACCCTTGGAAAAGAACCGTAGTTTAAAGAAAAACCAAGGGGGAGTTGATACACTACCTGTTATACCCCATTTTAACACGGGTCAGACTAGAGTAACATATTAGTAATTCTACAAGTTTAATTAACTAAAGAGAGTCGCCACCTAATTATTTTAACGGTGAATTAGGACACCAAATTTAGCTAAGTAGACCATAAAATTCACTCTATTTTTTATGGTCTACTTAACCTTAAGATTATGAGTAAGGATTCTAATTAATCCTATAGGGAAGGTTATTAAGGCACCCTATATGATCCGTTAATTACGGTTAACCGGCCAAACTTAAATTAATTAATGGCTTAAAAATGTGAGACCAATATAAAATAATTAATGTGAAGCGGTTAAAATCTTTTATAGTGATTGAAAAGGTGCAACTTAAAAAGGAATTTCAATACACTAGGACGCCTTTTAAAAGCGGTAAAGATTTCATACAAATTCGAACATTTTTGAGCTAGCAAACCACCTTTAGGTTCCAGAAAGTAGCTAAAGTGTTTTTTGTTCATATACTTTTATAAAAAAATACTCAATTGGACTTAAACATCTCCTGCTTACTAAAGTTTAACTCAATACTATTAGAAAAGGTTTTTGGAAGCATCATCTTTTAAAAACAAACTGATTGTAATTTCCTATATCTAAAGGCTGCATTTGTATGATTAAGATAGTACCAAATCGATAATAGCAAGTAAAGATTTTACGTAACTAAATACGCTATGCTAACATGAATTTCGACATATAATCTCAAAAAAATTGGAGATCAAACTCAAATCGCACAAGCCAAATCGAATGAACAATAAGGAAAAGGAAAGAAAGACGCCATAAGCGTCCCCAAGCGTTTCACTTATTTTCTTGCTATCCGGTTCATCTATAGGAGGACGGAATGTGACGACTCCATATGATGGTGGTGGAGAGTCTCACTTTGAGACTCGTTGCAACTCCAGCATGACATGCAAAGACAAATAAAGTAAAGGGTGGAATTAGAAGAGAGCTTACCCTTAATATGCACGAAAAATAAAACAACAAAGCAGAAAGTTGAATAGTTGACTAAAGGTGAGTGCTCTAAGGATTGTAGAGACATGAAACAAATTTTAAAATTTCACATAGGATACATACTGCCAAGGATAGTGGGAACGAATAAAGAATGCATTTACAAAACTTGAAAATTGCTTGTATTTATCAAGAATACTTCCAAGGAAAGAGCTGGACAAGATTTCTACCACCAAGAAGTCTTAAAGATACCCTTTTACATAAGTGCTAATTTAACATACTCCCAAACAATTAGAACAAACTACTGCTACTCCATATAACATTTAATTACTTAAACTAGAACAACAAATTCTCTCAACCTGATACATATCCATAAATAAATGACTAAGGAGACAGAAGGCAGAACCAATGTAAACCCATACAATTCTATCAAACACCTGATTAATTATATGAACAATACTACACCTATACCCCATTTATATATGCCCATATATCACAAAGAAACTTTCTATAAGAGCTAAACTGCAAGCACTCATTATTTGTTAATATCAGATTTAATAGTATTATAAATCCTATAGGCATGAATGAATAGCAGGATGCCACAGACAACTTGTTTCAAACTACCAATACTTTAAGCAAAAGTGCATATAGAGCATATAGAATTTGTATAGCTAGTTAACATTAAGACTTAACTGAATTTCCTAAGGCATAGCATCTAACCAAATAGACATTATGATAACTACTGCCTTAATCAGCTTCAATCTCATGGAACAAACTTCTAGTCTTCTACCCAAAATATTGAAAAGCAAACAACAGTATCCTGTACTTTTACAACAATTCTTATAAGTTCTAATATTGCGTCTTAACCATTTTAAAGGACATAATCAGAACGCAGTTGTGAATAAATATGAACATGCTATCAACTGACGCTTTAGTTTAAAATGCAGAAGTTCTAAACATGATTTCTAAGACATTGACAACAACTAAAACTGCTTAATTCATGATTCCTAACAAACAGAATGACGCTTCAAATTAATTACATCACAGGTTAATTTTGAAGCACTTCAAATATCTTAAAAAAAAGAAACGGAAGGAAAGTAATAACAATATTTTTTCAATATGTGTAAATCATAAACATGCTTAGAACTGCAGAATCAAAAATTGGAGAAAAATCACTGACCTATTTCAGGGCAGTGAACTGAGACGTCGGCTTTGGATCTACCGAACTCCGATCACGAAAGCGCTAACTCTAACTGCCGTTAAATACCAAAATGAACACCAAAATGCCTCTGTTTCGGTTAAGAAACCAACAACGGCCGAGAAGCCAAGTTTTGTAGAGCAGTTCTAAAAGAGGTAAAAAATTAGCCAAGAGCAAGTGAGTATTAAGGTTAGCAGCAGCGGGCAGAAGATGGTCCAAATTTGCTTCCAAGCGCGAGTAAATATAGAGGTAACTCTAGGGTTTCAATTTTGAGCGGGATTTCAAATTAGCCATTTTGAAATTCAAAATAGCCATTCAAAAACGATCGAAATTGCAGATGTGAGACAAGATTTGTACAAAAATGGAGTGTACATCTTTCTGGCAGAGCATATAAAGTTAGAATCTTTGACACAAATAGGAAGAAGTCAAAATCTACTTTAGAGCAGAAGGGGCGTATGGAGAAATGTTTTGAGAAAACCTAGTTCTGATATTTGGTGAGGCATATAAGGGCTAATGTGAGGAGGGGAACATTGGGATGTAGAGAAAAGGATTTTGGACCATCTTTCTAGGCTTTGTTCGGCTGAAATGCGATAGCCCTTTTCTCCTCCTTTTAATTATGTCTTTGGGTTTCTATATTTAATTTAATTAACTCCTTCTAATGTATTATACAATATAAAGTAAATAATAATAATACTAATAATAGTATTAAGTAAATAATAGTAAGAATACCAACAGTAGCAATTGCAATAGTATAATGAAATTGTAATACTAATAACGATAAGAATAATAACTGTAATAGTAATTTTAATTTAATAATTGTAATGGTGATTTTAATAATAACAGTAGAATTGATAAAATAATAATAATACATATAAAAGCGTTGGTGGTAGTCATAGTAATGATATTAACACTAATGCTAATACTAAATTAATATTAATATAAATATTAATATTAGTAGTAGTAACCAAGATAAGGTATTTGAATTATCAATAACTTAAAAGCTCAAGAAAATTAATTGGAAGAATGGAGGGACAAAATTGGATGTCAACACTACCTAATAGAAGAAAATCTCTTTTTGTTTTGCTTTTTTTTTGTTTGACTTGAGTCCCTCAAGAGACCCGTCGAGAGGTGTCCGTCTTCGGGCCAAGTCGAAGTTAATTAAAAACAACCAAAAACACCAAACAAATGTATACAATTGTACAACAACAACAATCATCCCCAACCCCACACTTAAAGATTTGGCATGTCCCCATGTCAAAGAAATTAAAGCAAAATAAGGTAAAGGGACTTCTCTGGCGCTCAGTCCTAATTGGAGACGGTGCCAGGATCGAGGTGACACGCTCGTCCTAGTGCTCGAAGCTAGCCCATGATCTTTTTCTCTGACTTGGCATTTTAAGTGGCAAAATGTCAACTCTGACAGTCAGGTCATTGACTAACATGCGTAGGCCAGCCATCTCTTGTTCCAAAACTGTCATCTGGGTACTCTGGCGGGCCTGTGATGCCCTCACCTCATCAGCAATCTGCCCAGGTTGGGTGGCAGCCTACGTAGCTCCCTCATTATCATCTTCGGTATCAATATCAACCGCCACAGCCTGCTCTTTCCCAACTGTGATCTTGCTAGCCTTGAATGGGGCTTTTAATTGTACTTTCCCATCTACTATGGGATTTTCAGGAACTCGTGAGGCACGACACAGCTTGGTGACCAGGAAGGGGAAGTAGAACCCTTTGAGTATTTTTGGGAAGCGGATGAACATTTCCTCTTGAATGAGCCGGGCCACATCAAAATTGTGTTGTGTCATGAAACAATAAATCGTCGCTGCTCTTGGCCCATTAACATCTGTGGTTACTCAAACTTCACTACCACCATGGTCACATTACCCATTACAGCTCAATTGGGATAATTTCACAAGCACCTGGTGTGCATGAACTACAATTTAATACATTTACCCATGGAAGTATAAGCTCTCCCCCAAACTCAACCATTATCACTTCATAACTCCACCTTACTACAATTAACTTAACACAGCAATACCGTGCCCTTCTCTACAACAATTTACACATTACCCACTAAAAAAAAAAGAAAACCAAAAATCTAACTATAGATACTACGACAAGTCAAACATGAAAATTGCAAAATAGAAAGGTACAAGAAGAGAGATGGAAAGCATGACATACCAAGTTCTTGTAGAAGTGGAGAGTAATGGAAGGCGGGGATGAGGGAGGCGGAAGAGAGTGTGTGTGTATGAAAGAAGTGGGTTTGTGGGAGATGGGAAGAAGAAGAAGAAGAAGAAGAAGAAGAAAGGGGCGTGGGGTTAGG